>CAODLS014224564.1:0-11776 GCA_948243855.1 Flueggea neowawraea | reverse complement strand
AAGTGTGAATAATTACATGCCAGAATGGTTGCCTTAATAAGAAAAATGGGTCAATCAGTTTGTGGTGTGCATTTCTTTGGTAAAGACACCGAATTTGTCTCTTCTATGTCATTTTGATGAGAAAGTAAAGAAGAAGGTTGTTATAGATGAATATTATTTTGCTGCCTCCTATCCTAGAGTTGTGTTTGTCAGTGGTGTTGGAGGGGAAAAACTGTTTAGAGCAACAAATTAAAAAAAAAAACAACGAGGAATGGGAGGGAGACAATCCACGTCAGCAAATTACAACCGGAAAATGCCACGTGGCGATATTCTGGAGGACGTGATGGCCACCCACTGGTCACTATAACTGGGCAAACATCTACAGCTGGTGTTGCAGTTGTCGAAGCGCCATTGGTTAGTAGCTCACGTGATTCTGTGTGATGATTTTTTGTGTCTTTTCCGCATATTCTAAAGATTTTTTTTACTATAATAAGATTTATTTTTATAACCACCATATTTTTTCATCACAAATAAAAATTATTAATAATATTCAATAAATATCACTTTTTTAATTAAAAAAATTAATTAATTATATATAAATGTACTAAAAGAAAAAAAAAAGATATACATAGAGCTGTTTTACGGAAAAATACTATACAGAATAAGCAAAATGCATTATGTACTGCCCCAATAAAATTAATCAAAAAATCATCGGCCAATTCAGTATCACAAGCCACTAAAAACAACTAAATCATTGTGACGAAAAGTAAATATTTAGATTTGAGGGGGAAAAGAATCCGTTAATTAACCTTTCCACCATTCCTCCACCTGAACCTTCTCTACTCATCAAGACCAAACTTCTCTCGAGCCAATATAACATTATAATAAAATGATATGAATATTACTATTAATATATTGGTGATATATCCTATCAAAATACTTTGTTTTTGTAGTTTATATTTGTGATTTATGAACATAAATATTCATTGGTATATAATAACCAAATAATAACGCAATATACTCAGAGTATACTACCAATTTATTTAAAGTTATCAGACGTGTTGTTTCCTTTTTATTTGTTTCTTTTTAATGCAAATTCCTTTTTATCAGGTTAATAATAATGTTCAAATATTTGATTCACCTTTCATAATCGCAATTAATTTGTCTTTTTTATGTCTACAAAAGTAATGGGGCTGTTTAGTTGAGAAAAATTTCTATTGTTTTCTAAAAAAATAGAAAATAGAGACAAAAAAATGAAAAATTTGTGCAAAAAGAATTTTTGATTAGTTAACATATTTTTTAAATGTTTTCATTGTTAGAAAATACAAATAAAAAAGAAAATAAAAAACAAAAAAAAATATTTTCTCACCTAAACATAGCCAATGTTTTTCAAATTGCAAATATTTTTATGATTACTTTAGCAAACTGGTGTATTGTGTTGAAAACTCCAAACACACGTCTCAATGGCCACACTCAAGGCTTGCTTGATTGGGTATGAGTTGGTGGGAAAAATGTAACTTTTGGAGAAGTGCAATTTTTTGGGAAGTCCAAAAACTTCATTTGTTTGGTTGAATAAAGGAAGTTGAACTTCTCGAAAAGTCAGCTGCCTGACTTTCTCTTGACCTTGAAAAGTAACTGCCAAAGGGGGTCAATAAGTCTAACTTCTTTAGTGCCAGCAATACAAATTTACGAATATATTCTCAAAATACTATTTACTTACAAATTTCTATTTATTTCTAAAATTTATAAATTATTTCATAAATAATTTTTTTGATTATTTTATATACATCAATTTTTATAGAAGTTACAAAAAATATTTTATATTTTTAATAATTTCAAAATATATTATATACAAAATATTTTTATTTAATAAATAAATTGATTTTTATTCAATTTTTTTTTAAAAATAGTCTTCATTATAAAATTGTATGAACTATTAACTATAGTTTATTTCAATCGATTTTCTGAGAAGTACAATTTTTAACTAAACATAATAAATTATACTTTTTGAAAATTTAAAATAGCAATCAAACACAATCGTATGTTACTTTATTTTCTGATAAATGACTTTTCAAAAATTAACTTTCCTGAAAGTTAAATTAAGCAAACCCTCAAAGAAGTCCTCAGGAAGAGCATTTTCGGATTATTATGGAGAGAGAAAAAGTTTGATTTATATGCTCTCATTTTCAAAAGTTAGACCCAGTTAGATGGTTTCTCAAATTTTCAATGAATTCTTTTGAGATTTACGAAACCTAAAAAAAAAGGAAGCAGAGGTTTGTCTTTCGTATTGGTTTTGGTTGTGATTGAAGTGGGATAATGCCACTTCTCATTTGCTTAATGTTTTCTCATATTTTAAAAATAAATTAAGTTTTATAGGAATACTTTTATGATTAACGGCATGTGAATATTTTGATTTTGAGGAAAATGGCATTATAATGTAATGCATACCTTCCTATCTTCGATTAGATTTTGATTACAACTTATTATTAATTTTTATATCGCAATATTTTAATTTTTTATATCTCAAATATTTAAAATTCTGTAAAACTTGTTCCAAACTAACTGTCCGAATGATCCTTAAGAAAATATTTCTTTAAGAAAACACGAAAATATTTTCTTTTTTTTTCTATTTTTTACTTTTTTAGTTCTAATAATCAGGATGGCTTGGTAGTTTCGTGGTCCAAAATCAGGGTGACTTGGTAGTTCAATTATTCAGTGCCAGTGCCTAGAGTAAGGGAGGTAGTAGTTCGATAGTCTAGTTGTTTATTTTGAACAAGTGAAAGTGTGTAAAAAAATAATAAATTCTATTTTTTAGATGGGAGAACATTTGTATCAAATTGTATGTGTATTTTTTAACTAATCAGAAAAAAATGTGCTTTTGTTAAAAAAGGTAGAAGAAAGTGAATTGCTTTTCTAATGTTTACCAAATATCAAAAAATGAGAAAATAAAATTAGGAAACCTTTTTTTTAAAAAAAAATATGTTATTGATAAAATATTTCACATAGTGGCGTTTAAAGAAAGAAGACATGGGACCATTGCATGTAATTTCCAAAGAAGAAAGGCCCCCTATATCGAATTTTTGTCTTAGCTTTTTCGTGTTTGCTCAATCGAACGTTATGCCCAAGTATTAGAATGCAATGAAAAAGAAGGAAAGCAAGCATTTGCATGAGTAGGGCTTGTAAAATGGGTGGCTAGAGAAGCAAAAAACTGGGCTATGTGAATGGATAAGATGCATATATGTGACAATGAAAAACAAAGGAGGGCTGGCGGCCAACCCATGACCTATAGCTGCCATTTATAGATTTTGAAGTATTGATATTTTTATTTTTGTGACATTTTTTTACAATGAGTTGTACTTTAATTATTCATTTTCAGGTGTCCCAAAAAAATGCAACTCAATTCAATTTTGTAGTTGTTGTCCGCATTTAATATGCAAGACACATGGCACCAATAAAGAAGTCATTGTTATAGGAACTAAAGAAAATTTTAATGCATTAAACTCATTCAAAATTTTATGAACCGATACATCAGCAATTTATTAGCATATGATGAGCTTAATCTCGATGAAATGCATCATTGACCTGCACATGAAAATCAGTAATGTGGCATGTAAAAATCAATGATGTGGTTATTGAACTTGCACATGAAACTTGCAATAGGGTTGCTCAGTGTTTTTGAGTCTGAAACATGACGTCACTTCAAATAAAAGGGGTATGATGAGACTTGACATGAGTAGAAGTAGAACGAAGTCAAGATCAGAAACACAGTAAAAAGGGTTGAGGGGAGAAATTAAGAAGACCAATCCGACAAAATAGAGATCAGCTAGAAGAT
Organism: Flueggea neowawraea; assembly: GCA_948243855.1. NCBI lineage: Eukaryota > Viridiplantae > Streptophyta > Magnoliopsida > Malpighiales > Phyllanthaceae > Flueggea > Flueggea neowawraea. The sequence goes on along the minus strand of CAODLS014224564.1, from coordinate 7,965 downwards.
CAAGAATCAAAGGAACTCGAGAAGAAGCTAGCTGGCATCTCGAACAAGAAGAAGTTTGGAAGAGATCGGATACCTAGGGGAATAAAAGCAAGACGAAGATGTGGCGAATTCTAGGAAAAACGTGGAAAGTTATCAAAGATAAAATGGAAGACGGATGTGGAGGCAGTTGCTACCCAAAGTCGAAACATGTAAGAGCATGAAGCGAATCAATTATAGAAAATGTGGTGCAGTTGTAGACTAGGGAGATCCCATCCCCAGGAATTTAGCCACTCTGACGGTTGGAAGATCCAACATAAAAGAGTTAGAATCGAAGAAACAAGGTATCACACTCCAGACAATCAAACGTACTACTGTTTTTATCTTCTGCATATCCCTTTATTTTTATTTGTAACTTTAGGCGTAATCTTAGCTTAACAATATGTAGCAATAAAAATCTCATACATTGGTTAGATTGCTTGCAAGTTATACGGCAAGCTTCAAGTTATCTCACGCCTCATGTGTAAGTTTTTAAATCTTTTTTAGTTTATTTGTCCTTTGTAATTTCTTTTGATTAATTCAATTCCAGGTATTGTTCATAATTATTAACTTTCACCAAAAGTCTTAAGCTGTTAAGTATTATAGAATCTTTTGATTTTATTGTGATTTTCATCTGCTTGTCTAATGTCGAGTTAGCACTTATCAAGCCACAAAACACCTTGAACAATAGCAAAATTTCTAAGAAAAAACACTTGCAAGAAAATAATAGAAAAAAAATAGTATAACTCTAGCTCCATTCTCCAAAATTTGTCCTTTTTAAGAATTTTTTTAAAAAAATAATAATTTATTTCCTTCATAAAAACCATGAAAATTAATTATCCGTATATTGCATTCTAACTATTTGTTTTTGATATAATAAGAAATAGACTGAGAATTTCATATTCATAAAAAAGTAGCCATTTTTACTTATATGGTATCAATCAGCTTGATCAAAGGTTATCATCCATCAAGTTCATACGATCAACAACTCTAAACGAAACGGTTGCGAAACACGACTATTCGTTCCATAAAACGGTTTTTCAAACGGTCTGTTGCACATAAGTGTAGCATTATTAGGTTGATAGTGCAAGATCAGGTGCAACAAAAAGCATATAGAATATGAGGATTGGACGTTGCATATTGAATATATATGCTCAAAGTTGGTGGTTTTGGATTTGATTTGAAAGGGTAGTGGTTGTTTGTAGCAGGCAGAGCAGAAACATTAGATACTTGTATCTAATCTAGTAATAATATACTTGGGGCCATTCTGAAATGCCTAACTGCCAAACATGTCTGGTTGATAATGTGTAGAGTTTTATTTTTGATTCGGTCCTATTTTTGAAATTTTAACCTTTCTTAGTCCTATATTGTACGCATGTGCTTCTTTTCCCGTAAACAGAACGTTGTTTCTATTAAGACTTAAATTCTCAATCTATTAGTATTGGATGTCTTAGCTAGTATTTGCCGTTTTGTTGTCTAGTTCTTTCTTTCTCTTGTTATTTATAGTAAGATCCAAAAATATGTAGAGAGTGGGCTGTGCTAGTTTTTTCTTGTAGTTTACTAACAGATATAACGTATTTAATACAAGTCAGCATATTTTAATTAGAAAAACATGTCATTTTTTTATTTTTTATAATCTATTTATAAATATAGAACTTAATTTATCAAATATATGTAACCAGGCAAAAACAAATAGTAAGATAGTGAGTTCCAACTATAATATTCGGCTAATTCCCGTTTGATTTTTCTAAGAAACTAATTGTCATTTCATTTTGAATTCTTGATGTATCTTGTCAGCAAGAATTTTTAGCAACTTCTATTTTTGCATGAGTTGCTAGGCCATCATTATGTGAAACTATAGAATATTTATTAATTTTGTTGACCAAAAAAAGAATATTTGTTAATTTAACAATCTTTTCTGTTTATGAACCCATTCCACTTAGTTCTAGAATTGTATTTCCTTATCATTTGAATTTGACCCAAAGTGTGTACCCTTTTGAAGTTCGACATGTACAAGGCTACAACAGCATAAAACAAGTTTGAAATAACTTGCAGCTAAAACCAATTAAGAGAGACAACTTAATATATCGTAAAGAGAAATCTCAAACCTCAAGATAAAAACTTGCAAAGGATTAATTGAGACTTGAGAACAAACATTCAAATTCAAACCTTATGCTTATGAAATAATTTCATATTAATTAACTAGTGTTTTGACTCTCCTTAAGTCATATTATCGAACTATTACAAATAGATTTGAAAAATTATATCAAAAGTATATTAAAATATGAATAACTTTGTTATTTAATATAAATAAATTAAAGAAAACTTAATTAAGCTCAAGTTACAAACTCAAATTTTGTACCACCATGGGTGATTGCCTTGATGGTAAAGTTTCAATCCTTTGTGTGTACAGGTTTGATCCTTAATTGAGGGGATTTGCCAAGCCTTTACGCCTTTATGGGACGAACCCTAACATCTTTGGCGTTGTCCCTTCCATCATGCCATAACATTAGTGTTACAGTAATAAGACTTAGTCTCGTCAGACTTAATCAGAACTTTTCAAATATTTAGAAGTACTCGCATGTTCATTATGTGTGAGAGTAAGCAATTGATGGTTGCTCCTCTCCTTTTTTTTTTAATGACAAAAAACTCAAATTTTATTTGTAGATGTAATTTAAAATTCTGTTTGGAGTTCAAACACAAGCATTGTTACTACAGAATTGCATTGAATAGAATCTTGTGAAAACAAAACAGACAGAAGACGAAAGGTGACTGTCAAAAAAAAAAAAGACGAAAGGTGACAAAATCAGACTGACAGTGTGTACTTGAATTTGTAAGTTTTATAACAATAGCAAGTATGAAGTAAAACAAGAACAAACAGAGGCTGACCAAAGAGCTTACGAAGTCAAATACTCAAATTGGAGAGTGTCCTTTTCCTGCCTGCAGTCTTATGGGCTCCAACTCACTTGGGTGTCTTCTAGCAGCAGTTCCAAGATTGCTTTCACTCCCTTAAAATTTTCTTTATGCCTCTTTTTCGGTCACACTGAAGTCTTCCTCTGATTATAATTCAAGATATAGAATATAAATTATATTATTATTATTATTATTATGATGTAAAATTTTCATAGAAAAATTGACATGTTTTAAGTAAAAAAAGGCCTGTTATTAAATAAAAAAATGTTACTTACACATTCAAAAGAATAAAAACACTCAAGGAAGTGAACAAATTAATTAATGAGCACCAAGAGTGAAGTATTTCTTGACTAATCTATTATTATAACAATTACCCACTAAGCTCAATTCTATTTTTTTTAAATAAAGTAGAAGATTTGCTTTGATTGAATAAGTAGTCGCCATAAATTTTACTTATCAATTTAACCAGTTTGCAAATTAAAATAGCTATAAATGAGTTTGTGACAAATTTAAATTGAGTTTAAAAAAAGTCAAATTCGATTCAAACTTTGATTCTTGCGAATGGAGCAAACCTTATTGATAGAGGTTTATTCTTTACCTTCCATACTCCGACGGAAATTAGTTCCTGCGATCGGCGGGGAATACTTTTTGGGAAACTAAAAAAATGATTCAAGCTTGAATTAATATCTAAACAAATTTGCACTGAGTTGGTTTGAGCTCATGAAATTTTAAACGATTCAAAACTTAAATATAAAATATAATTCGAGTCAAGTTTAAATTTGAATTCGGGGCTTTCTTTTTAATCAAACTTGAACACTCTTGGCTCGGTTATACCTCTAGAAAAATGGTAAAAAGTTCAAAAGGAAAGGAGTTAGAAAATTAAAGGGTTGAGAAGATTTTTTCTCTATAATTTTAAGGGCATTACTTGTAAAACTTATTTAAACTTAAGTCCGTTTATCAAATTAGTTTTAATGTAATGCGTTTTTAGAGGTATTTCAGTTAATTAACAAGAGTATTTATCGTAACTTAATTTGAATTTAGATAAAAAAAACTTATTTCAAGTCACATATATTTTCTAATTTCAACTGATTATATCCTGCCAAATCGAAGTTTTCCAATTATGTTTTTTTTTTCAAATTATTTTGGTTGGTTATATTGTTAATTTTCCCCGCTTTTTTTCTTCCGGTTATTTGTTTTGTTCGTTTAGGTTGTTAAATCCAACTGCCATTTGAAAACTAATAAATTTGGCGGCCATTTACCATAAAGAGAGACAATTAAAATAAAAATTGATGCCGATCACAAAGCATTGGAATATTTGGTGGGCTTGGATGCGGCGAAATACGATAGAATTTTCAGGGGCTATAACTTTTGATCCGGGAAGAGTTGCGAGATGCACAATATATCAAATCGAAGTTTGTTTCAAGCTTTACAGGCCCAAAAAATGACGTTTAGACTGTTTTCAGAGGCTCGAAACATTTTATTAAGAGCATTTTTGTATTTTTGCATGTTTGGTTGTAATTTTCGGGTTTAAAATCCTATTGTGCCGACTTGCTATGGAGTTTTGATCATTGAATGATATTTCTTAGAATTTTCCCAAACTTTTGAGTTTTGGTTGCCTATTTGTTGAGTATTCGCCAAATCAACAGGTTATAAAAGAGTTGCTTCCAGTATTCGTGCGCGGATCAACTATTTATCCTTTTAATTTTATAGTTTTTGCTACGTCAAAAGTTGTACTTGCCAATAAATTATTGTTTAATAATTAACATGCAAGTCCTACTACAATTTTTTTTTGATAAGTGTCCTACAACAAAGTTTGATTGTCAAAAGAACATAGATCCTAAAGATAGGGATGTCCGCAACTAGTTTTAGGTGAATTTGAACCTCTAGCCTAATCTAACTATAAAGGTGTGGATATATGATTTATCATTCACAAACTAACCACTAACACTATCAATCATATTGTGCATCAATTTGATTGCTGCTGAGTGTGGTTAATTTCTGCAGTTTTAGAATAATCAACAAAAACAATTGTCAAATGTACCATCAGAAAAATTTATAATCAAGATACATTATAACTAAAGCTTCTTGTAATCAAAATAAAGCTTCTTGTAATCAAAATATAGTTTAGAAGTGTCCAAAATGTATCAAAATACATAATAAAGTTCCTTAATCCATACTCACAATATATCAATCATATCAAAATGGAGCATGAAGCTCTTCGATTCATACTTGCAATACATAATTAAACCATATTATTAACATCCAAGTGCAAATTTGCTAAATCCTTTTCTACAACTATCTAGGGGTGACAATTCGGGTTGGACTATGTCTAAACGAGTCGACCCGTTTATGACCCGAATTTTAAACGGGTTAAATGAGTCGACCCGTTTATGATCCAAACCAGTTTTAATCCCAACCTGGACACGACCTGTTTATTTAAATGTGTTACACGATATGACCCGTTTATCATTAACATGTCATGTATCATGGGTTAACCCGTTTAACATGATAAGACTTGTTTAACCTGTTTAACACGTTTAACCTGTTTATAATACACAATTAATACTAAAATAACTTCAATTAAAATAATAAATATAAATTTATAATATCTATCAACACAATAATATTCTAAATAGAGATAAATCAAATACAAAACAACTAAAATTACAGAATTCATTAAAAAGTTATAATTCTCAATATAAAATATTAAGCAATCTTTTTTAATAAATTTCATTCTCTATAAACATAACTATCATTTTTTATAATCTTCATATATAAACATACAATATATTACAAAAGAAATTTTATAGTTAGGGTTTATAAGTGGGTTAACCCGTTTAATCCGGTTATATGAAACGAGTCATAAATGGGTTGAACCCGTTTAAGCTCATTTTTTCCGTGCCATAAATGAGTTTAACCCGTTTATGACAAATTCAAACCCGTTTAATTTTACGTCAAGTCGTGTCGTTTAAATAGGTCTTGTTGAAAATTTATAGATGGTTGCATAAATTGTGAATAACTGCAATATGCGAATCGATTGCCGGCAGATCAATCAGATTAAGCAGTAGCGCCATTATGTTGCACACCCTTACCTAGAGGTTCACACTTGTTTAAGTCCTAAGGAAGACATTTATATTCTAATTCTCGAGTCATTATTCACGCTTTGTAAAAAAACAAAAAAGTAAAAATTCTACCTCCGAAAGCAAAAAACAATTCTTCAAATTTTTATTTATATAACCAAGATGACCCAGACAAGATCAAACACAATATATAACCAAGTCCCCCAGCTGAACCCGTGTGTTCGTTTCACCTACTTAACTCCAGTCTTTTTCCTGCCAGTCTCACTTCCACTCTCGCTTCACTTTTCAAGTCCCACAATAGTTATTTCCACACATCATTATTCCTAACCACTTCTCTCTATCTGTCTCTCTCATTAATCCTTTATTCTCATTTATTTGTTCACCAAAACAACTTCAACAGTAGTTGTTCACTATCTTCTTTTCTTTCCTCTGCCGCTCTGCAACTTTTTCTCTTATGAATACATCATCTGATCCCCTAAACTCTTCCAAGCTTCATTCTGCTCAACAACAATGACTTCCACTACTACTATGAACTTTCATTTCTTTACTTTCATTCTTGTTCTGGTCTTAGTGATCCGCACAACTTCACTCAACACTGATGGAGTTCTTTTGCTTTCATTCAAATACTCCATCCTTAGTGACCCATTATTAGTTTTAGATTCATGGAACTATGATGATATAACTCCATGTTCATGGAATGGTGTGACCTGCACTGAGATTGGCCCTACAGGCACACCAGACATGTTCAGAGTGACTAGTTTGGTTCTTCCTGGAAGCCATCTTCTGGGTTCTATTCCACCTGACTTGGGCTACATTGAACATCTTAGACATCTTGATCTTTCCCACAATTTCTTGAATGGGTCATTGCCTGATTCTTTTTTCAATTTAACTGAGGTGCAAGTGATTTCTCTTTCTGGGAATGAGATATCTGGTCAGTTACCAGAGTCTATTGGTGGAATGAAGAGTTTGCAGTTGTTGAATCTTTCTGATAATGCTTTTGACGGAAAGATACCAAAGAATGTGTCAAATTTGCAGAATCTTACAGTTGTTTCTTTAAGGTCTAACTATTTTTCTGGTCATGTTCCTGGTGTGTTCGATTCGGTTCAAGTGTTAGATCTGTCTTCTAACCTTTTAAATGGGTCATTGCCACTTGATTTTGGTGGGGATGCTTTGAGATACTTGAATCTTTCTTACAACAAGCTTTCAGGGTCAATTTCACCACTGTTTGCCAAGAAAATCCCCAACAATGCAACCATTGATCTCTCATTCAACAACTTGACTGGAGCAATTCCAGAGACCTTGACACTTACCAATCAAAAAACAGAGTCTTTTAGAGGAAACTTGGATCTTTGTGGCAAACCATTGAATAAGACTTGTTCAATACCTTCAACACTCTCAACTCCACCAAACATTTCAACCACTTCCCCTGCCATTGCAGTCATACCAAAACCAATAGACACCACCTCAAACCAGCCAACAAATTCATCAACAACACGAACCCAAAACACAACAAAACCACAGAGCGGACTCAAAGCAGGTACAATAGTAGCAATAGCAGTTGCAGACCTAGCAGGAATATCAATCCTGTCTCTAGTCATCCTCTATGTTTACCAAGTCAAAAAGAGAAAAACCGACCAAAACCAAACCAACCCACCAAAACCAAACCCAAAACCACCACTCCGACTCCCACCACCACCACCAACAACAACAACATTAAAATCTGAGACAAACCCAAGAAAACCCAGTTCCTGTTCTTGCTTAAAAGCCTCAAAAAGTGAGGAAACAACGTCGTCAGAGGAAGCAACAACATCAGACGGTGACCATGACCAAGAAAACAATGAAGTAGTGCCAACAAAAGGAGGGAAGTTAGTGATGGTGGATGGAGAAACAGAGCTAGAAATGGAAACCCTATTGAAAGCATCAGCATATATACTTGGGGCAAGTAGTGGAGGGAGTA
>CAODLS014224027.1:0-19540 GCA_948243855.1 Flueggea neowawraea | reverse complement strand
GTAGAGGTTTGTTGTGAACCTAAGTATAAAACAACATTGAGAGAGGTTTGTTGTGAACCTATAGAAAACAACCTTGTTGGCCTTGGAGGTGTTGAGCTGGAATCAACCTCGTGTATTGGCCTTGTTGGATTGAGCCACAATCAATCATCGATAGTGAAAAGTCTAAGTGAGACTTAGGTAGTGGATGTAGGCAAGGTTGGCCGAACCACTATAAATCCTTGTGTTGATTTCTCTATCTCTCTTCTCAAGTCGCTTCCGCTGTCCATTCCAATAGACCAAAATTTTCCAACACTCCCGTGCGAGAGCGTGGCTTTCCAGAATGAATTTGAGCATGTGGATTATTTGGATTCTATGATAGATTTGAAATGTTTCAAGGATTTAAATTCAAATAAAGTCCAAAAGAAGCAAACTGCTCGAGTTTATAACAAATGGGTTAAAGTCTAGCATTTTATTAAAGGAGATCTCGTTTGGAAAACTACCCTACCACTTGGCAGAAGAGACTATTTACTTGGGACATGGTCTCCCAATTTGGAAGGTCTTTTCCAAGTTAAAGAAATTTATTCGGGTAACGCATACTTGCTAAAGCTGCTTGAAGGTGTTGTTCATCAACGTAGCATTAATGGTCGGTATCTGAAGAAATATGTTCCTTCCATTTAGGAAGCTGATAGAGAAGTTCTAAAAATGAAATTTCCTAAGTTATGGAGCATGTATGAACAGTCTAGGTTATGAAATATGATCATTTCATAAAATAACAAAAGGTACAGTTGTACGTTATGGTTTTCCTCAAGACTTGAAAATTTGGAGTAACATTTGCAAAAGGGTAAAAGCATATAACCGCATTTTGAACCCTCACTCGGTGACATTAACCTGTTAATTGTAGGATTCGGCTTGGCATTCTAGCTCTTCTCGTTGACCGAACTTCTCATCGACTTTCTCGAGTTTTTGGTTAAAGGTTTCTACTTCTTTTCGGGCTTTCTCGAGCTTGTTTACAAGCTTGCATTTGGACTCCTCAACCTTAGCTAGATCCTCGGTGTATTTCTTTTCCTTCTCCTCAAAATATACTAAGTCTTTAGGAATGATATGTGGGATCGCAACTTCTGTTGGGAATTTCTTAAAGGAAGACCAAAAGTCATCATCAACCTTTTGAGAGGTGGCCTATCAAACTTTGCTCATGAAAACAACACTGACAGTATCCTTATGAGGTAATCCCGTTAAGTCAAAACCACTTAAGGGTTTGACCATTTTTAGAGAGACGAAATGCTAGAGAAATTGCAGAAGAGGTAGATTTGGGTCTAATAGGAGCTCCACAAAAGAAGATGGTAAACCTTCAAATGATGATGGATCTTCCTCGACAGGCACGGGCTCGGTTGGAGGTTCGATATTTTTATTTGCACGTGTCATTCCCATATCGAGCTCAGAGAAGTTTCTGCATGTTCCAGGCTAGGCCCCGTCTCCGAGATTGAACTTAAACCCGAGGACCTTAAATTTGCGCAAACGTATAGAAGTGGGAAATAATTTCAGTAACATGGAAGCGCTCCAAAGTAATACCTTCGACAGACATGGCCTCTGTTGCTCTGGATATTTCGTTTTTAAGACCAAAAATGCCCAAGTATTAGCATATAGTCTTCCTGGCTGCAACCCCATATCGGGCAATACAATGGCTACTTCCGTAGAAAGTCTTTGAGTAGTCTCCTCATCACAAACTGATGGTTGTAAATCTGCTTTTACGGGATCTCCCTGAACAGTATGTTTAGGCGAGATGGTTAGTGTACAACGTGGTTTAGCTGGTCTAGCCAGTGCCTCATGCTCAATGTCGCTCAAGGATAGGGTGATTTGGTCTCTAGTCTCTAAAGTTTCTTAATACGCCTGAAACTAACATGCAAAAAAAAAACAACATATGAATAGAATGAGGTTGGCACTCAAGTTAATTGAAGTACTAAGATGACATTTACTTGTGCCCAAGCTAATAACTCAAGTTCAGATGATTCGAAGTCAGTTTTCGAGCTACCACCAGGACCTTAGGGTATTCCAAGATCTCAGGCCTCCAGCTTCGATTGTTTGATCTGGATAAACATGAATTTGAGAAAATACCAATAAATAAAAATAAAATTACAAAAGGAGCGCACATGCCGCTTGTCAAAGTTGTTGATCCTTCTTTTCCTTCCTCAACTTCAGGGAAACAGGTTTCTTCCCTCTCTCTTCTGTAGTATGATTTGTTCGAGGAGGAGGGGCAGTCAACGATATCTCGGCCTTGACAACTTTTGCTCGGGCGTCTACAAAGTTTTGAAATACAGTGGCCCAAGCACTTTGAATGGTCTTCACCTTCCTTTTGGATGCACATTCTAGGGCCATTTGCAATGCAAGACTTGTTAGTGATGATGGTGATGCTTTCACTAATTTAAATGCTTGAGAAGCTGAAAACTTACATCTTTGCAAAACCACAGCTATTGTTCTCTTAGTCGAAGGGGTTGATTTCTTGACCTTGGTAGATAGCTTCAAACTAGCTTTGAGGGTTCTCAATGTCTTGGTAATTATAGGCTCAGAGTGAGCACCTTCAGATGCCGACGTCTCTTCGACCATTGGAGTTGCCTCTGTGACCTCAGAAGTGGGTTTCTTACTTGTTAACAGTGGCTTAGGAGTCTTTGGCCTTTTTACCACTGGAGTAGCAGTTCGAGTAGCATCTTCTGGTGCTACGCGTTCACCAGATGCGTCGAAGGACCCTACAAAAATTTTTCTTTTCCTTGGTACTTGGGTTTTTATGGGGTTATAGCTTTGGATTTCTTTTTTCGAGCCTTTTCTTTCTTTTCTCTCTCTGCCTTCTTCAGTCTTTCAGCTTCTTCCTAAGCTTGATAAAGCTTTTGGCTAAACTCTACAAACGTAAACAAGTTCTCGAGAGTGACTACAACAAAATAAAAGGGAATAATAGAAAGATACCTATTAGTATCTGAATTTCTCCCTAGGGAAAAGAAAAACCTTCTATAAAGTGTAAATGGGGAAATGCTAGAAGCTTCCCCACAATGACTAAAAAGCCCGAGTAGCACCCACAAAATAAGAAATTCTCTCAGGAAATGGAAGGTGCAGATCTTTATCAAATTATTGAACTCGAGCAAGAACCAACTTGTTAAAAGTACCTTTATCCTCGCGTTGATCCCAAGGTTGGTTAATAATGAGAAGGAAAGGGCGTGGAATTGCTTGTATTAGCCCAAAATAGCGATTGTAGAGATTGGGCGTATAGAGCTCGACTATAATATGAAAGCAGCTCAAATTGGAAGAAAGGAAAATAAGTTCTCAAGGACGGGGAATAGAATTCCATATGAAGGTGGCTCGGGCGAGACTTTATAACCAAAAAGTTGATAATCAGGATTACTAGCAAAATCAAAAGAAACAGGAAACCATTCTTCGAGCATCACTCGTCGACGGATGTCACCTTTGTTGCTCAAGTACTCGATGTAGTCATCCACCAAGATTGATTAACTGAAAGATTCTAGAAAGAAACCAAGGCATTGATGAACGGCCAATTGGAAGAAAATTTCTTGGCCAAAGAATCCACCCAGAAACTAATACTCATTCAGTCTTGGCAAGGAGCTAAGGCCTTCGAGATTCGGTTTTCTATCCATTGCTAATAAGGCGGGAAGGATTGGTTTCATTCCCTAGTGTAAAGTCCGACCATTTGTACATCGAGGAGATTTGCCTGAGATTTCCACTGAGAAGAATGCCTTTGTTCTTCTCGAGTTGAGGTTGTGTCAGGTGAAAATCTGCAATGTGCCCAACGGTATAGAGTAGGGATTCCTCCAATCCTTTTCGGATGAATGGAACCTCATCGTCAGGAATTTAAAACAACCTAGGCTTGGAACATGTCCTAGAGGACTTGAAAATCTGGTGGGCAAGAAATTTACAATCACTAGAAAGTGAAATTGCGGGAAGGTCCGATGCCGAAGTAGGTTTGGAAGTTGTTGATGACGATTTGGGTGACAAAAAGATGGTTGAAATACCCAAAAGTACAGTAGTTTTGACTGGAAGTAGGCAAGAAACAGAGATTGTAGAAGAATAGCAAACAAAATGAGAGGTAGGTGAGGAACTAAATGTAATGATGACGACTTATTTATAAAGTAGTAAAATCCCTAGCAATGATGGTAAACCTAGGTAATTGAGGAACTCGTCAGTCACGTCTCTTCAGTCCACTGAACGAATCTTTTCCAGTAGGGCATTTGTTAGGCACATTTATTAGGACAGACACATGGAGTGATGGAGAAACATTGTCACTGTAAGTAATAAATGCAAGGTTTATGCGAGTTGATGAAAGGACACAACATCGAGAGATAGAGCTTGGACTGGCCTCGAATTTGCTTAGACAAGATAGCTTGAGTTTGAGAATATTTATGCAGGCCTAACTGAGGTTTAGAAAAGGAACAAGTTCGGAACTAAAAACATCAGAATTGAATGTGTCTTGCTTAAGAACAAAAGAGAGTAGGAGATGGTTGCATGCACGTCCAAAGGAGTTACCAGAACGTGAAAAGTTACACGTGGGAAATTGAACATGGCAACAGAAGGTTGTGTGAACAAGATGTGGGATGAAGATTTAGGAAATAACTGTTGAGGTCCTTTAGTATAAATACATGAAGAAACACAGTACAAAGGATCATCATAGACCAAAACTCTTGCATTTTTATTTCTCAGTTTGCTTTTGTTTTCAATCATTTCATTTCAGTTCATTGTATTTTAATTCCAATTGTTTAATTGTTCACTTGTTTGCTGAGAAGCATAATAGATTTCAACAATTCCCTTGTTGATCAAGTAAGCATTTAGGACTTGTTTATTTCATTTAATGTATTTTAGTTTCAGATCATTTTAATTAATGCTATTGCTTTCATTTTTATGCTTCCTTTAATTTTCTGCAAGTAGTGTTAGTATTCCTTAGTTACTATAGTCTTTAGTTACAGTAGTTTTACTTGCTTTCTTTTTACTTACCTACAACTCGATTATTGTAGTTTTTATTTGAAAAAATTCTTACCTAAATTTGGTGTATGGGTGGAGACATGCACCAAGCGAATCAACAATTGATATGTAAGTCTATGGAGTGTTTTGCGCTAATGCAAAACATTTGACACTAACGTCAAACTTTGTGCACGTCTCACATGTCAATTGTTAATTGGCTTAGTTCGTAGCCGCTTGGTGCATGGGTGGGATCATGCACCAAGTCTAGGCAAGAATTTCCCTTTTATTTGTCCTTTTAGTTTCGGTAACATTTCACTTCGTTTACGTTTTTTTGCATTAAAGTCCTAGGCTGCTAAGCATAACCGAATCCCTTTTATTTACTTCACAATCTTCACTCTTTTCTTTCTGAGAAAAAGCACGCTTACTCGAGCGCATGTTCCCCGATTACGTTGAAAAAAGGAATTAAAGTTCAGTGACCAAACAAGCTTTTCACCCGTTGTGGAGGCATAAAACCGATGACTCATCGACCTTTAAGAGAGGACAACAATTTTCCCTAGCATATCCCATCTCATCACCTCTATAAAAACGAATTCTCTCAATTCTTTTTGCCACCCTCAAACTTTAATCTAAAACTCTGCTGAATTTCATTCAAAATTATGCATTCAAGATTTCTGGAGGGTAACCTAACCTCTTTTTTCTTTGGATTTGCAGATTATGAAGAGGCTTTCAAATAATTAACCATTCATTTTCAATTTCATTATTTCCAAGACTATGATTCAAGGCAATAACAAAATTATTATGATCATCTCCTTATTTTTAAGCACCTCAACTATTTTGTTTTAAGAATTGTGTTTCTAAGCTCTTAGAAATCATGTAAAGACATGCAAGTAAAGAAGATAAGGCCTCTTGGAAATCATGTAAAGACATGCTTGTCATTCCGAATCCACCCCTATACTCAAGTCAGTTCTCAGTATATGATTAGATTGATGACAGATAATACTAACTTTTATCGTCATCTTAGTGACTCTCTGAAGTTCATGCCCAATTATACTGTTTTTAATATCTATCTTTTTAACAACTTAAATACAAAATTACAGCTATAACATGTAAAATAGTACTCAGTCCATCTAGTAGCCTTTTGTCCTATAAAAATTAAAGAGAAGTTTTGCATTTAATTCGGATTAGAAATCCTCAATCGTAAAATAAATAACAAAGGCTCTAGGTAAATCAAAAAGACAAAATCCATTGAACTTATAGGGTCACTAGATAATAACCCTTCAGAAAGTATTTTTTGTTCCACATTTACTTCACGACAACATTCATGGAACAGGAACAACATTTGGGAAACAGATGAGAAAACAAAAAACAGTGACGTTTTTCTATCTAAAAAAACATATACAAATGTATACAAGTCATGAAATAAATCAGAGATATCGTTAAACGTTATCATCCATCTCTTTTACCCCTTAAACAGACAGGAGCTTCATTTTCATCCTAAGGTATGTTTAATTGACGTTCAAAGAGTATTAAAATTTTTGTCCAGATCCTAACTTGAGCTCTAGAATGTTGTCCAGAACAATTTTTATGGTCTCTTTTATTTTGTAGGAATTGAAGAGACAAACTCAATTGTGTGACATTTCATATCATTGTTGAACCAACGCAATTCAACACACAATATTTAACAGATTGAAACTATAAAAAATGCCTGAATTAAGCCTCGAAGCTCAGAGTTCAGTAATAAAATTAACCTATCTTAAGCTGAAATCTATGGCCCGAAAAATTAATCCAGTCATCTAGTTATTTTGGACTTCGCAGAGGCTAAACAATTAATAAACTGTAGTTGTCACTGGATAATTACCATATCACAGAAAGTACTTTTTGTTCTACATGTCCGTTCAAGACAACATTCATAAATGGAGGACAAAACAAAAACAGCGTCTTTCTTGCAAAAAATAAAAAGGCATACAAATCTACACGTGTCATGTTCGGCCAAGGCTTAACACGGTCCCTTCTCCATGGGGCAAACTACCCATTGCAACGAGTCAAGCTATGATCTCCAACAAAATCTAAAAATTACGGACACATATCATTTACTCCACTAGGATTTCAATCAGAGATACTGAAATACAATTTTGAGATTTTATATCAAAAGTAATATCTCTGCTTTGTTCTTTTTTTTTTTTTTTTCAAAATTTCCTTTCATCTAACCACAACTATGGTATTTTTGACCAATACCTAAATGCAAATCCAAGCCTAACCCATTATCACTGCAACTACCAACATTGAGATCTTCTCCGATAAACCCTCCTCTCAATTCCGGCAACGCTTCGGCATGAAGATATGGAGCTCTATATTGCCTCTGGTAGCTCAAATTAGACATGTAAAACCATGGGGAAGAAGAAGAAGGGGAGTGGTGTTGCTGCATGGCCGCCGCCACGGGAACCACCGCGGAAGGCGGTAGGTACGGCGGAGAGAACATGGAAGGAATTGGGACGTGGGAAGTTGAGAAGTTGCGTGTTGCTTGAATTTGTGCACGCTTCAAAAGCTGCCTTTCTCTTTTGTGAGCGTTTTGGTGGCCACCTAGGGCTTGAGAATTTGCGAACTCACGAAAACAATATTGACACTCATATTTCCGAACTTCATGAGCAGTACTTGGTGATGATCTTGAAGTTTCTGAATCCAATGAAGAACCAATTGGAGATTTTGTTGAATCACCATGGATGTTGTTGTTATCGTCCTCCAAGATGTTGAAGCCAAAGAGCTTCAAGGTTGTATTGTTGTTGGTCGTAGTAGTAGTAGCACTACTATCTGGTTTTGTGTGACAAGTATTATCAACATTCGCCATAAGAAAGAGGTTTATGAAGATAAAAATGCTAGTGAATGGTGAGTGTTTATTTGAGTTTATATATATATAAATTGAGGATAATAAAAGGAGTTTAGTGGTGTCACTAGCTCGCTTCAAGTGGTTGGATGTATGTGGTTAATGAAATTTATGGTTGAGCTCAATAAGTGGAATACGTACTTGAGTAGTATATCTTCGCTTTGAAGATCCAATTTGAGTCTTCTCTTAAGCAAGAAAAATTGAAGAAGTTAAACGGTAATAAATTTGTTTTGCTTGTTGAGAAGTTTGAGAGAGAAAAAGTAGAGGGAGATGTAGTTGGTTATGAAAATTTGGAGGAGGAAGAAGAGGAGATATAAGCAAGAAGGATCAAGAAAAGACCAGAGCAAGAAAACTGTATATTATGGCTATAGAGAAAGTAGCTAGAGTATCTAGATTAATTTAGTACTCTGTATATATATATATATATATATATAGAAACCAGACACTACAACAGATCGGCAACTCCTTAGATTACGTGACTTAAGCTTACTGCTGTGCAATAATTAATAATATTCTTTTATTTAAGTCCTATCAGTTCTGATGCAGTGATGCGTAATTATTTGGGGTTTAGAACTATGACGTCTCTTGCTAATGCAACTTAGTTAACTATAACCTTAGTTCAATTTTAGGTTAATGATTCAATTTTGAAAACTTTGTCAACCTAGCACACTTTCAGTTTAGTGGAAATTTCGTCTCAATCATAGTCCTGTCGCTAAAACAAAAAAATAGATCAATCCCCTACTTATATGTGATATCTGTATATACGTAGTTGAGTCTAGAAAGACTATATAAATGTTATTTAGATGAAGAGTCAAACGTATTTTAATTTTGTAATGATGAGACTATCATTGAGATGAAAATTTGCTTAATTGGACCAAAATTTTCCCTAAAGATAATAACTTAGGGTTAAAATCGAATAAAAAATAAAAAGAAGCTTAACATTAAGTGAAAGGAGGGGAAGTATATCTTGTAACAAAACTATACATCTTCTTGTGCCCCATACAGGGAGGAAAGGAACACATGTAATTCCAAGGATACAGAATTCATGCATGGTAGCCAAATCTCTTTAAGGCTTTTACATATCTAACCATAGATCTGGTACAAGCCCCAAGAGCAAAGATTCAAATACTTTATCCTCACACAGACAAAAGATTAGCTTTGAAAAATGATACCTAACTATTATTACCTTTTGTTATATAAAACATTATTTTTTGGGGTAGAAAGGAATTGCTGGAACTTTGAGACTTGAGAGAGTGATTGTCATGGGTGTTTCTATGGATCCCACTGTGTGACTATAGTTTTTAGATGTTTGCGTGATTGACGTTGAGATCTAAGCTTTGTTTATTGAAGATCAAGATCTCGTATCTTACTAACTCTCACCTTATGTTGTCATAACTCTTGCCCAATAGACATCTATTATTTTTCCAAATAATTCAATCCATAAATCAAATGATAGTAAACAATTTTGGAAGGTGAGTAATTTCATAAAGTCATAAGATCAAGTCTTTTAAAGATTTGTTTTATCAACTTGAAAGTCTCTTACAATGAATAATTTATGGATTGATAGGATCATAAAATAAATGTGAGATTTAAACATCTCGTAATAAAAAAATAAAAATTTCAAATAAATAAGTCTATAATTTCATATATTAATTACTGAATTTTACTTAAAATTGATCTTAGAATTGTGGACTTACAACATGTGCACAACACCTGTATATACATTCGAGCACACAAACGTGCATGCATTACACTTATTGATCATATATTTGCCACTATATTGAAGTTTAAAATACTCAATTAAAGTGATCTAATTAATTTGGTAAAGTCATGTCATTTTATAATAAATATATGATAATTTTTATTATGTGTAGAAATTTCAAGTATAAAATTAATTTACAATGAGTTAATTAGCAATTATACCAATTGTATATAAAGGGGTTGTGGTCCCTAATTGAGTATATCGAGAACAATTTTTCTTTCTCTTCTCGAAAGAAGTCCCATTATTTTCTAATAAGCTTGAGAGGTACAAATTAATTAGAAGGTCATTTAATTAGATTGCCGAGTACTTAGCAATTATGGATTCATATATGTTCCACTCTTCTCATTTATTTTCTCCAAACAATTTCTGGGTAAGATCTCGATCATGTTAATGTTCTGTGGTTGTGAGAATTCTCAAAATTTCAGTAATTGTTTATTTGAATTTAAATCTACATTTGATTATGTGTTTTCATAAGAAAAAGAGAGAATTCAGTTTTGAATCAAAACCGCTTGCTAAAAGAATATAAAAAAGAACATATTTATTGAATAAATTTGTTTTAAGGTCATTTAATTAATGAAAGGAATCATAATAGCCTTTGTTTTGAATAAATTCAGTAGATTTTAATAAATTTAACAAATTATATGATAAAAAATAACATGTCCTTTTAAATCGCAATAATATGTTGGCGTGAATACTTAAATGAAGCTATCAAACTTCCCCTCGCACAAAATATGAAAGCAACCGTCCAGGTGCATACTTATCATGAATCAATTAATTATAAATCCAAAAGCCTCCCAAAAGCCATCACCAGAACTTCAAACATTGTCTCATCTTGTGTCTTCTTTTGTTGCTTTCACTGTGACCTCTGCGTATTCCTATTCTTTTCTTTATTGTCTTTGATTATTTTCGTATGTTATGTAGACCTATATATCTAGTAAATAACGTAGAGTACCGTACTATACATGTAATGTCAACTAATAGCTCCTTCTGAAGATGGCCCGATCTTTTGTAAAAGTAAAGGATACCAATCTGAAGATGCTTGTACCAGTTTAACCAACAAACATTAAGAAAGACATGTTCCAGTTATCAATCTCGATTACAACTAAAATAGACAATGAACAACAGAAGAATAAGATGAATTCAATGTTGGTTTCACAAGTAAATTACGGTTGGTGTTATCGACGAGAATGTTCAACTAATTCGCAATTAGATGCCATACTCGATTTGTGTAGAATATCTAATGGGACGGAAGAAGAACAAATCCTTCTTCTTTTCGGTGAAGAAACCGTTAGCCTCTCTCTCTCATTCTAGAGAGGATTTTTCTTTCGTGTTGTATTGTGATTTTTTTTTCTATAGAAGATACATAACACTATATATACAAGTGTTATTTGGGCTCACTTACACATATAGGAAGCCCACTCTTCTGAGTTTAGTCTATTGAGTTTATCAATTGGTTTCGGTCTATTATTTTGGTTCACACTTTAACCGAACAAGTTCTGTTCATCCGTCATGGCGGACTGCTTTTTCCAACATAATTTATTATCTCGTGTAGTATTAGATTTGATCTACCACCTAAAGGTAATTCTTCAATTGCTTGAAGAAATTATACAAGTGATATGGTTGTATAATAAATTTTAATTAACTCACTATAATAGTAAATAAATATAAATAATATTTTTTTTTTAAATAATCAATATTTAGTTACCATTTGAGGAAACCAATACAAAATACTTGTAATTCGTTTCAAATAACCCATCCTCTATGAAACAACATTTCAAAATGGTGTTGCCTCGATTTCAGCAACAAGTAAAGAAAGAACATGAATGGTTAGAGAACTCAAATAACACCTTGAAGTTTGCAAACACAAATAAAGTGAGGTCGGGTTGCTCCCTGAGGGAGTCTTCAATGCCCAAGTCAGTAAAGAATTTAACAAAACATAAGTATAAGAATTGAGTAGAAAACTTCCTCTACTCTCCTTTTGCCCATAATCCTTATGTCTATATATAGCATGACAGTGAATAAATTATCTTAATGTAACGTTTTGTAACATTTCATAATCGATAATAGACTTTATAACGTCTCGTCATTGATGATGGTCTTTATAACGTCTCGTCATTGATGATGGTCTTTATAATGTCACCGTTACAATTCAAAATTTAATAAGTTAAATAGTATTTTTACTCATGTCTAATCAAAAAAAAAAAAAGAAAAAGAAAATCTCATCTCCAAAAAAATAATTCCTAAAAAATATTCTTATTATCTCTTCTCTCACTAAGTTATTTAGATAAATTTAAAAAAAAAAAGGAGTGAAATGGAGAAATTTCTTATTGATTTTGCACTTTTTTATGTTCGAACGTTATTTTTCTTATCACTTTTAAAAATATTATGTCTTTTTGTACTTTCTCCCCATTAAATAACTATAAATATTCATAAGAAAATACAAACGACCATCATGGTACAATTGAAGTGCATTTACTTGTATTAAATAATTGATTAATAATTGTAACACACTTGTTTCTATAGGTGAGTAAGGTTGGACTTGTGAGCTGCTGATTAAGTTGCAAGTCCAAGTAACCTTGACTGTACTGAGTATATCTTCTAGAAAACGTAAGATGTGATGGATCATTGTGCATTAGGTTAGACGGTTGCTTCTAGGCAAGCATTTTTTCCCCTTTTAAAAACAATGATTCATTAAAAAAAACGATGATTAAAGGGTTGCCAACAAAGTGAAGACTTTTGTCAAACATAAACGCTACAATTTGAATTGGTAATTGTTGTTTCAATTATGTAACACCAATAAAATAGATGAGTGGATAAATATTAGATTACAAACACTTTGAATCACCTTTAATCGTATAAGAATAAAACTAAAATGAGGTCGGTTGATCCTCAAAGTACTCTCCGACGCTCAAGTTATTATTTAGTTCGACAAAACTTTTAAGTGTAAAATATGAGTATAGAGAATGTCACTCCCAAGCGTAATGGAGGCCTTATTCTAAGAATATTTGTAAAAATTATATATATACCCTTCAATTCCGCAACAGTAACAATTTAAGTAACATGGTTGAATTGAATTAAACGTGCGATTTGTCGATGGAAATTAAAAATACTTAGATATATAAATTGGTGGCTTGATGATAAACAAAATATTCCTACATGAATTATGACAATATCGAAGATTATCATTCTTGTTATATAACCTAAGTACAAAATAAATTTACAATTGTTATATCAAAGTTTATCATCATTGTGCATTGCTTCTTAAAAATGGTGTCAATCAAACTAAGATGACATTTAAGGGATTGGACTTTTTATTAAAAAAGAAATAAATTTACAGTTGATTACCAAATAAATAAATTTACAGTTGGATGAATTGTCTTAAAGCTCTAAGATCTTTGAGATGGCAGTACATGGTCTTTAAGACTTCTGTTCTAAGCTCATTGGATCTAAAATATTTGTTAGCAAAATTTGTATGGGTAATTTATTTGTGGACTCCGAGGTACAAATAAATAATTATAACTGTAATTAAGAATTTACAAATGTATTTGTATCTTCAAGATATATCAAAATTCTAAAATTATTGATTGTAGACAATAATTTTTTGTTAAGAACTTTTTCATATATATAGAAGATGAAAAGACAAAAGAAAAACGATTGGAAAGAACAGTAATAACGAACAGACACATCTTGGGGGGTAATTGAAAAATTTTCAAAAAATTGAACAGAATTTATAAACCGTAAATAACTATCAAAAAAGATATGAACCAAAATATAATTTTGGTTTTGGGCTCATTTTATTTTCTTAGATGCCCAAAGTGGCCAAGTGCCCGTCAAAGATTTTAAATATATTTATTTTAGGTCAAATTCATTTTCCTTTTTCACCGAATATGAATTATTAAGAGTTTACTAATATTTAAACAAATATTTGACTCTTCTTTTTTTTCAATGTGAGACAAACCCCATATATACACAAACTACACTTACACTATTCAGCTCCAAAATCTAATTTCCAAACTATTTAATTTTAGACACTTATATATATATATATATAACTCTTTAACTTTAGGTTCCTAAGCTCCTCAACTCTAGCTTTAAGTTACTCCGGAAACACATGAAACTCATGCCTTATGCCTTTAGATTAATTCTTCGAGTCCTTCTCCTCGACTTAACACGAAAAAACATAGGAGTGATAATTCGTATTAATTATAATCGTATCATATTATTTATATAACACACATTATTATACATGACATAAATATTATAAAAATTAAATTCATATTATATCATAATCGTGTACTTATAAATTATATTATTGTATCAGAAATTGTCAACATAAAATGATGAAAATTGCTCCTCATCCACCCTGTAATGCTCAAGTTAGTCCATGGTTCCATCTCGAATTGAGTGAAGGTCCAATTCCTAAGAAAATATGGTAGTCTTATATATACATAGTGATAGAGGATGGATAACCTTGTACTTGTTTTATAAATTTTGCATGCCACGTCATTTGTGAACTTTACTTGTTAGCTCTTCTCTGGTTTCAAGGCTTGCATTTGCTATTGAACTTTGTAGATTTTACCAATACCTCATCAATCATAGTACCAAATACTTTTCATTCCAAAAAACAGGACTTGAAAAGAGTCCAACTCTAATGGCAAGTTCAGTTTGTATATAAGAGTGAAAGCCTACATGACAATTGCATTTGGTGGAATTATTGCGGTGGATGTTAAAGAGAAGAGGAAAACTAATACAAGAGCTTAACTAGACATTTATTACAAAGACAAGAACATTGTTTATTTTTATAATATAGGACTAACATAAACTCGATAGCTTTGAATGTGCCAAAGGTGCTTCTCTTTGAAAATTTTACTAATTTATTAATTAATTAATTATATAAAAAAGATTGTTTAGTGTCTCTCGAGTTAGGTTATACTTCAATAAATTATATATAAAATTGTTTTATTTCAATAAATTTTAAAAATTATTTCATAATTAGAAATAATTTTTATTACGATATAGGCCAAACCAAATAAATTCAGTTAAATATTCATATTTTAAAGTGATAATTACGTGATACATCACAAAATGTTTGCAAAATTTGCTCCGTCGCAATGAGTATGATTATTACATATACATTTTTCAATATTTCATCCCTATACATACAATTGTTTATATATTATTGAAATGTTGTTGATTTATTGTTTATGTTATTTTTTTATTTCAAAATTCGAGGCATTATATTTATATGTTATTTATATTTTATTTATATGCTATTTATAAACAACATTCAATCAAGTATAATCGATATATAAACAGGAAACAATATATAAACAACATATAAATAAGATATTAACAATATATTAAAGTTGTAAAATTTTTATTTATATATTGTTGACATGTTGTTGATTTGTTTTTTATATTGTTATATTACTTCAAAATTCAAAACATTTTATTTATATGTTGTTAAAAATTGTTGATATATTTTTTATAAACAAAATTCAATCAATATATGAACAAGAAGCAACGTGTAAACAACATATAAACATATCTATAAATTATAAACATAAACATTATATAAATACAAGTCTGTGTGGTTGTACTTTTTATTTGATGGACATATGCTTGAAATTTTGAAAAATATGGGTTGAAATTTCAAAAATAATATTTATGATTCTATAAATTTTTATTCAAGAATACATAAATATGTAAACCTCCCTAATTTAAAACCTCATCAAAAGCCCATCAAACAAAATCAATAAAAAGTGGTCAAACGGTTACAAGTAACATCCAAAATAGGTAGCATGTCATTTTACTCCACCATAAAAATAGCAAAATACATCTTATTTTCTAGGTAAGTGAATCGTACCTTACTTCACCCAACAGATTAGACCAAAAAACTAGTTTGAGCATTGAAGGGTGAAAAGGGAGCGATTCCTCGCCCCTTCCCATTGTTTTATATGCAGAATCACGAAAAGCCAAGGAGGAGGGAAGCTCATGAGCCAAGAAGATGACGAGCTCATTGAGAAGTTGAAGAGGCAAAGATCCGACGAGCTCAAGAGCACGAAAGCTCAGCCTTTTATGTTGAGACCTAAGGAGTTTGGAGCCTAAGAATTTTGGATCCTATAGTTCGGAACTTGAATATTATGGTACTTGAAGATGTTTCTCCTGCTAGAAATCTCTTTTTTTTTTACCGCCTGAATATTAACTACTTAAATATTCAAAACTTCTAATATAATTTTTTTAGTTCATAGTGTTACTGAAATATAATAGAGACAATAAAAAAATACATTTTCCGTATTTATTAGTCACATTGAAAAATCTATTATGTGTAGGTAGATACAGTATAAAATAAGAGAAAAATCATGGACTAACATACTAGGACTTGTGCTAAAACAAAGGACACAAAATCACAATCAACACAAATAAAGGAATTAAGTTACTATAGACTAGAACAACTTTCACTAAGCAAGCAAAACATACAGAAAACAAATTTACCCGACTGGGTTTTGATTCACTCGTCATGGGCGAACATTTTTTCTAACATCAACCTTTCCAAATTCTAAAAGGGAAACAATTTGAAAGATTTGGTAAATATGTCACCAATTGCTTTTCACTTCTATAGTATCTGAGATCAATTGTTCCATTATTATTAAGGTTAAAACAAATAGTACTTCTCATCCATGTCTTTGCGGCGACCATGTAAGAGTTTTTGAAGAGTTTAAATAGTTAAGTTTTTATTACAGATTATTGTTGTAGCTTCCATTTTCTTGAAATTCAACTCGTCTAAGAATATTCCTTAGCCAAAATGCCAAACATACGCTATTACAACAATGAACTTAGCTTCCTGATTGGATTCTCCATATATCTACTGATCAAACTCACAGAGAGTATGATGATAGGTCTTATAACAATTAATACATTAGGTTGCCAACAATTTGTTTGAAAAGAAAAAGAGACCATGATGTTATTTCTTATAGCAATTAATACATTAGGCTGCCAACAATTCGCTTGTAAAGAGTATTGCCCACTTTCTCTCCTTCTTTGTTAGGTTTCAAGGCAAACTTAGTTGGAGTACTTCTACGATTGCAATCTTTCATATTAAATCTGTCTAAAATATTTCAAACATATTTCTCTTGAAATATAAAAATTCCATTAATTGTTTCACTATTTTTATGCTTAGAAAATGTTGTAGGATGTACCAAGATCTGAAATTTTAAACTCGACCACCGTTAACTTCTTAAATTCTTCAAACATGGCACTATTGATTCCAATAAAAATAAGCTCATCAACATTTAAACGTGAAATAGGCATTCTCCCTCCATTTCTAGTCTAAACAAAATGTATATGATCATATTGATATTTTTTTTAAAACTTTAAATGAGTTTTATACGACTATACCAAGCACGTGCAACTTGCTTCAATCAGCATAAAGTTTTTCTAAGTTTATAAACCTTATTTTCACTCCCAATCTTCATATAACTAGTAGGTTATTAAACAGATATATGTTCTTTTATGTCACCATGCAAGAAAACCAGTTTAATGTTTGATTGGATGATAAGCCAAATGTGTTGGGTTGTTAGAGTAGTGACTAGTTTGATTGTTTCGTTTCTTGATATAGGAGCAAAAACATCTCTATAATCCAACCCAAATTCTTGTTTATAGTATTTATCCTCTATGTGTGTTTAATAAGGACTTTGAAAAGGCTATTATACAGGGAGATACATAACAAAATAACAAAAACATTAGGCACTAATCTGCTAGGACTTTTGTTAGAAGAAATAACACAAAATCACTATCTACACGATGGTTGCTCATGGGAATCGGAGATTCCCGACCCAAACTGAATATCAGAACCGTAAAGAACCAAATCGAAGAGAATCATTGACTTTAGACTTTCCTCGAATGGAACTGCCTTGAAATTTATTAAGCAGGATGGTTATGGTTCTCAAACAATATCCATACTGAGAATCATCCTCAACCGAACCAAAACTAGTATCAATATATATATGTATTAAGCGGGACTGTTATGGTTCCTGGAGAAACAACAAGAAGTTGCAAGCTTAGGAGAGTTAGATAGGTACTTGGCTGATTTAATCTTTTAAATTAGTGGAGGCGTGTTGGCTAAAGTACGTAGGATGTTTTTGCTATTTAAGTATCAACAGTGGCTTCTGAGTTTGGCTTTAGCATCAGAAGGAGAACTTTAGATACGTTTAGAGTTCTTTTACTCCTATTACAACTAAAGTTCTAATATGCTTACAAGATTGGTTGAGAAGCTTAAATAAACCTATTTAAATTGAAGAATAATTCAAGAGCTTGATGATTGTCAATTAGGTTTGTTTTCATTCTATTCAAATTATTTTTTATTTTTAAGTATTATTTGCATCCCAATTGGAAAGTAATGTGGCTTTGTTTTTTTTTTCAAAAGTGACAAAGGACTCGAATATTGTATTGTTCAATTTTGGAAACAAAATAGTCAAATTTCGATGTTAATGAATGCAATATCTTTTCAACAATGGCAATATCTTCCATCTTCTCATTGTGGAATCATATAATATATCTATTATCGTGGTTCTTGTACAATAGTTGGTCACAGATTCATCATCCTTCATTAGAAGAATCTCAAAGTCCCTTCTTAAGGCTTGAAGCTATGCACGCTTTGGAGCCTTGATATATATTGTTTTTCATTCAATCTCAATATCATTAGAAGTTTTTTTACTAAGAATGGTTTCTATGATTGATGGATCGATGACTTGAAGCAAATAATCTTTGGATTTCACATCTTTCAACTTTAATTGCTCCAATTCCTTTATTGCACCTCTATAAGTGCCACCATATTTGTAAGCGTTGCTACACTAGTTTCAATCATCTGCAAAACTCTTAAGACCTTAAGAAGTTTTCCATCGGCATGCTTTAGTGGCCATAGTGACTTTCAAAATGTGGAATGGATGGCTACACAAAATTTTCAGAAGCTATTTGTAGACTACTGCTCTAAAATAATCTCTTTTTTTTTATTGCTTTAATACCATTGTTAGCAAAATAAAAGAGAGATAACAAAGGAGAAAATACATTTGGTCTGTATTTAATAAGGAATTTGAAAAAGGGTATTATACAGTTAGATACATAACAAAATAACAAAAACATTAGGCACTAATATGCTAGGGCTTTTGTTAGAAGAAATAATACAAAATCACTATCTACACTAGGACTGCTCATGGGACTAGGAGATTCCTGACCCGAACCGAATATCAAAACCGTAAAAAACCAAATCGAAGAGAATCATTGACTTTTGATTTTCCTTGAATGGAACTGTCTTGAAATTTATTAAATGGGATGGTTATGGTTCTTAGACAATATTCATACTCAGAATCATCCTGAACCGCACCAAAACTAGTACCAATATATATGTATTAGGTGGGATTGTTATGGATCCTAAAGAAACAACAAGAAGTTGCAACTTAGGAGAATTAGATAGGTACTTGGCTGATTTTAATCCTCTAAATTGGAAGCGTTTTGGCTAAAGTAGCAAATGATGTTTTTTTCTATTTAAGCATCAACTGTAACTTCTGAGTTTGCCTTTAGCATTAGGCTGAGAACTTTAGATAAGTTTAGAATTTTTTTTAACTCCTATTACAATTAAAGTTCCTATATGCTTACAAGATTGGTTGAGAAGTTTAAAAAGACCTATTCAAATTGAAGAATAATTCAAAAGCTTGATGATTGTCAATCAAGTTTGTTTTTATTTTGTTCAACTTTTTTTATTTGTAAGTATTATTTGCATCCCAATTGAAAAAGTAATGTGTCTTTGTTTATATTTTTTCAAAGGTAACAAAGGACCTAAATATTCTTTCAATTTCAATTGATTAACTATACTTGGAATGAGAATATCAAATATTTCAAGGTACAAGAATATTATGTAAGTAGGGGTGTCAAAATGGGTCACAACACGATACGCGTAACACGTA
>CAODLS014223074.1:0-15874 GCA_948243855.1 Flueggea neowawraea | reverse complement strand
TATATATATATATATATATATATTTGTAATCTCATTACAAAAACTACATAAACAAAACATAGTCGGCTTTCTAAGTGAATCTTAACAAACTTTGCAAATTCAACATCAACATAAATTCGGCCCATAACAAAATAAAATTATCAATTTTTATCTTGGTAAATTAAATTCTAAATCACATGAATAATTCAGAAACAATAACATAATAATATAGCATAGCCGAATTCAACAACAACAACATATAATTTATATCACATATAGAAGGAATCATCTATGTTGATAATGCAACCTGTCTTTGATACCACTGTTGGAGTTCGTTACTATAATATGATATTCATACAAGAATAAGATAGCGGAAATAACAAAAAAATTATCCTAGAATTCCACCAAGGATCCATTCATATCAACATACACGATTAGGGTTAGCAATTTTACTTTAAATATTGCTCCAAAATTCGGGTATGGCAGATTTGATGTATCTTTTAGTATTCGAAATTCGGATCTCATGTCCTTCACGTTGCCTTTACGCTAACGTGTCTAAAGTATCCACACGAACGAACTATGTTGAATCGGCGACGCGTACTAGCACTAAGAATCACTATACTTACTCACAAATTTTTCTCTCTATTTTTGGGTGAATAAAATTCGGTCAGCCCTTGTAATTGCTTGAAAAATTCGGCCACACCTTTATACATATATATAGAGGTGTATTGAAACCCTAGTTTAAGTGTACTTGGTTTCATTCTACTTGTCCTACAAGTATAAGCACTCATTATCACATAAGAACAAGGGCTCCTAAAAAATAGGAGTGTGCATAATTTTTCCTACAATTTAGGAGTAAGGCCAAATTTCTAACTTAGGGCTCTTAGTGTTATTGGGTTTTTTAATTAATTGATACGTTATCGTTAAATAAATCACTCTCTTTATAATACATATAGGCCACATTATTATGTCACACATAAGAATAAGCCCAAGCATATTTATCCTAATAATAAGTGATTTATAATAAAAACCCATTACATTAATGGATACTATCTCATATTATAAAAGCCTAAATTATTAATGATTAATCAAATTAATCATCTCAATAATTTAATTACCATAAAAGAGAATATTTGTGAACCAATTCAATTCGTTCTTGTGAGTGACCCAATAGGCCAAGTCGAGAATGGCAATCGGCCTTGTCCCAAAGTCCATAAGCGGTATCTAGTAATACATTATGGCAACCTATAATCGACTGGATGTCGATGATCCGAGTTTACCTTTTGTAATTTGATATTTAGTCCTTTTGTCTCACGATATCTAGATTAAGCATAAGGCATGGTTACATGTCGACCTTATTTGCTTAATTATGTTTCTTGATCTCACATAGATTGATATAACAAATGACATTGATAACCCCTTATCAATTCATTTGAGTATGCATACATTTCATCAATCCTACTCATCAAGAGGCTTAAAGATATCACTCTTCATAAAAGGAACAAATTCGTCACTCTCACTATCACACCTCTACAAGATTCATGACATATCCAATCATAGCCTTTATTGCCACCCTGCTACGGATAACGTTTGACTGAAGTTAAAACATGTGATTCCTTAGGTATGAGTCGATAGTGAGTTTCAGTCAGATGACTCAAACATCACCACTGCATGATAGCTACTTGTGACAGTTATCCATGAAACGCTTTCATAGCGGGCTAGTCCAATACATGTTCAATAACGTGTATCTATGTTCTAAGTGATATCTCATATCCATAATCAGTAAAATGTGATTATTCACTTAGCAACATACTAATCTTAATTCATTATCATTCTCATGATAATAATCGATTAGAGACCTTTAGAGTAGTATTCCTTTTACCTTAAGGTTTTACTATCAAGTCATACTTGATGACATAACGAAGAATAAACTATTCATGGATGTTTTATCTTTACAAAACATATAATAATATTTCATAGATATGAAATGAAATTCCTCATTATTAATTGATAAATCGAATGACAATGTACATAAATGATTGGACTAGAGCACCAAAACTAACAATCTCCCACTTGCACTAGTTCCAATCAGACATGAACCTAATACTAAAAGACCTAATGTGTCTTTCATGTTTCGGTTCTGGTAGAACCTTTGTTAAAGGATCTACTACATTGTCATTAGTATCAACTCTACATATCTTGACATCTCCTCTTTTGACTATCTCTTGAATGATGTGATATCGTCTAAGTATGTGATTGGTTCTTTGATATGATCTGGACTCATTGGCTTGAGCAATAGCCCATTGTTATCACGATACAAGTCAACTAGGTTTGTGATGTTTGGGACGGCATCCAAACTAGTAATGAATTTCTTGAGGCAAACAACTTCCTTTGTTGAATTAGACGCGACTATGTACTCAGACTCTGTAGTAGAATCGGCTAAGGTGTCTTGCTTGGAGCTCCTCTAGCTGACAACACCTCTATTCAAACAAAACAAATAACCAGATTGCGATCCAAAATCATCATGGTCAGACTAAAATCCAGCATCAGTGTAACCACTTAAGACTAGTTTGTCTTCTTGTCCTCCATAGACAAAGAAGACATCCTTAGTCATTCTTAAGTACTTAAGGATATTTTGACTGCAATCTAGTGACTCTCACCTAGATCGGATTGGAATCTACTAGTCATGCTTAAAGAAAATGCAACATCAGGGTGTGTATAAAGCATGACATATATGATGGATCCAATAGCAGAAGCATAAGGAATCCTACTCATGTAATCTCTGGCTTGTCTTGTCGTAGAACAGCTTGCCTTGCCTAATGATTTTCCAAGAACCATGGGAATCATTCCTTTCTTGGAATTCAACATACTAAACCTTTTTAACACTTTGTCAATGTACACAATTTGACTTAGTTCAATTAGCTTCTTAGATCTATCTCTATATATTGTATCCCTAGAATACGTGAGGCTTCACCTAAGTCATTCATTATGAAACACTTTCCCAACCAAGTCTTGACACTCTGCAAGGTAGGAATTTCATTTCCAATGATCAAGATGTCGTCAATGTACAACACTAAAAATACTACGGCACTCCCACTAACCTTCTTATATACACAAGGCTCATCTTCATTCTTGATAAATCCAAACTCTTTGATCGCTTCATCAAAACAAATAATCCAACTTTGGGATGTGTGCTTCAATCCATAAATGGATATTTGAAGCTTGCATACCCTACTAGGATTCTTAGGATCGACAAAACTCTCAAGTTGTGTCATGTACACATCTTCAAGGAGATTTCCATTTAGAAAAGTGGTTTTGACATCCATTTTTCATATCTCGTAGTCATAATATGTTGTTATGGCAAGAAGAATCCTAATGGGTTTGACCATGACGACTAGTGAAAAGGTTTCATCATAGTTAATACCATGAGTTTGTTTAAAACCTTTTGCAACAAGTCTTGCTTTGAAGATCTCATCGTCTTTTAGTTTGTAAATCCATTTGGAATCAATGATCTTGGCTCCATCAGGTGGATCCACCAAGTTCCAATTTCGATTTCATGGCTTCATGCCATCAAATAGAATTTTGATTTACAATCGTCTCTTGGTAGGTTATAAGTTCATTATGATCTACAAGAACAATTTCTTTATCGTCAGTTATGAGAAATCCATATCTCTCAGGCTTGTGACGAGGCCTGCCAGATCTTATTGGGCCTTATGTTATAGATTCAGATTCCACAACATCTTGCGAGTAATTTTGAATCTCATTCCTATCTTCAGCAGCTATTTGTGGTTCTTTTACTTCTTCTAGAAGTACTTTACTCTCACTATTTCCTTTGAAATTAAATTGCTTTTCTAAAAAGATGCCGTTTCGAGCAACAAACACTTTGTTCTCGGAACGATTGTAAAAATAGTATCCTCTTGTTTTCTTTGGATACCCCACAAATATACACTTGTCGGATCTAGGTGCTAATTTTTAAGAAACTTAATGTTTCACTAAAGCTTCGCATCCCCAAATCTTTAGAAAAGACATTAAGGGCTTTTCCTATTCCATATCTCATATGGTGTCTTTTCCACCGCTTTATACAGAATTCGGTTAAGTAAGAAAGCTGTGGTTTCTAAGGCAAAACCCCAAAACAAGATTGGAAGATCTGTTTGACTCATCGTTGATAGAACCATATCCAATAGAGTTCGATTTCTTCTTTCAGACACACCATTCCATTGTGGTGTTCTGGGAGAAATAGTTGTGAGACAATCCCACACTCTTTAAGATGATTGTCAAACTCTTGGCTTAAATATTCTCCACCACGCTTGGATTGAAGTATTTTGATATTCTTACCAAGTTGGTTTTGTACTTCACTTTTGAACTCTTTGAACTTTTCAAAGGATTCGTATTTATGTTTCATAAGATAGACAAATCTATATCTACTGAAGTCATCAGTGAAGGTAATGAAGTACAAATAACCTCCTCTAGCACTTGTACTAAAAGGTTCACATAAATCGGTATGTATTAGGCCTAACAGATTATTGGCCCTTTCACCTTTATGTGTAAAAGGACTCTTAGTCATTTTTTCTAACAAACAGGATTCACATGTATCAAATGAGTCAAAATCAAATGAGTAAAGAAATCCATCTCTTATCATTCACGTTGCCTTTACGCCAACGTGTCTAAAGTATCCACACGAACGAACTATGTTAAATCGGCAACGTGTACTAGCAGTAAGAATCATTATTCTTACTCACAAATTTTTCTCTCTATTTTGGGTGAATAAAATTCGGCCAGCCCTTGTAATTGCTTGAAAAATTCGGCCACACCTTTATACATATATATAGAGGTGTATTGAAACGCTAGTTTAAGTGTACTTGGTTTCATTCTACTTGTCCTACAAGTATAAGCACTCTTTATCACATAAGAATAAGGGCTCCTAAAAAATAGGAGTGTGCAGAATGTTTCCTACAATTTAGGAGTAAGGCCGAATTTCTAACTTAGGGCTCTTAATGTTATTGGATTTTTAATTAATTGATACATTATCATTAAATAAATCACTCCCTTTATAATACATATGGGCCACATTCTTATGTTACACATAAGAATAAGCCCAAGCATATGTATCCTAATAATAAGTGATTTATAATAAAAGCCCATTACAATAATGGATACTGTCTCATATTATAAAATCTTAAATTATAAATGATTAATCAAATTAATCATCTCAATAATTAATTACCATAAGAGAGAATATTTGTGAACCAATTCAATTCGTTCTTGTGTGTGACCCAATAGGCCCAATCGAGAATGGCAATCGACATTGTCCTAAAGTCCATAAGCGGTATCTAGTAATACATTATGACAACCCATAATCGAGTGGATGTTGATGATCTGAGTTTACCTTTTGCAGTTTGATATTTAGTCATTTTGTCTCACGATATCTAGATTAAGCATAAGGCATGGTTACATGTCAACCTTATTTGCTTAATTGTGTTTCTTGATCCCAAGTAGATTCATATAACAAATGACATTGATAACCCTTTATCAATGTATTCGATTATGCATACATTTCATCAATCCTACTCATCAAGAGGCCTAAATATATCACTCTTCATAAAAGGAACAAATTTGTCACTATCACTCATTTACAAGATTCATGACATATCCAATTGTAGCCTTTATTTTCACCCTATTACGGATAACGTTTGACTAAGTTAAAACATGTGATTCCTCAGGTAGGAGTCTATAGTAAGTTTCAGTCAGATGACTCAAACATCACCACTGCATGAAAGCTACTTGTGACAGTTATCCATGAAATGCTTTCATAGCAGGCCAGTCTAATACATGTTCACTAACGTGTTACTATGTTCTAAGTGATATCTCATATCCATAATTAGTAAAACGTTATTATTCACTTAGCAACATATTAATATTAATTCATTATCATTCTCATGATAATAATCGATTAGGGACCTTGAGAATAGTATTCCTTTTACCTTATGGTTTTACTATCAAGTCATATTTTATAACATAGGGAAGAATAAACTATTCATGGAAGTTTTATCTTTATAAAACATATAACAATATTTCATAGATATGAAATGAAATGCCTCTTTATTAATTGATAAATCAAATGACGATGTACATAAATGATTGGACTAGAGCACCAAAACTAACACAAAGTCCTCCAAATGTCATGAGCATTGGAGCATTGTTCAACCTTGTTGAATTGTGTTTGGCTAAATGCACAAAATAATATGTGCATTGCCTTATTGTTGTATCGCACCATCTCTTTGTCATAATTTATCCAATCAGATTACGGCTTTAAGACTTCTTTTCCATCTACTATTTTTGCAGGAACATATGGACCTGTCTTTACTACATCCCATATTTCTTCAGCTTCACACCTTAAGAAGACCACCATCCATGTCTTCCAGTACACATTGTCGCTGCCATCAGATAAAAAAGCTTGATTAGTATCCAACCCTTCATATCTAGATATATCTCCTAAGGATGCCATTTTGTATCGTATACTTATGGTTGTTAAGCCTTCAAATATTGAGCCTTAGATCTGATACCAATTGTAATCCCAATATGGCAATCCAAAAGGGAGGTGAATTGGATTTAATAAGTAAAGTTGAAAACTTTTAAAACCTTTTACACAACAAATCAAAAAGCAAAATAGAAATTAAATCCAATACACAATAATAGAAACTACAAGAAATAGCAGTAAAGAGATGAAGGGACAAAAGAGAGAAATCCTTGATTTATAGTGGTTTGATCCTCTTGACCTACGTCCACTCTTTTAGTTCACTAGGGAGTTTTGAATCCATTAAAATGTCCTCCCTTGCGGCTAGAGGAAACCATTACACCTTCTTGTTTTCCAAGCTCACAAGAAACCTTATACACCTTGTTTTTAGTTGGCCAAAACAAGAAAACCAATACCTCTCTTGTTTTCAAGGAAACAAACAAGACAAACCTATACTACCATTCAAGCTTAAACACCTAAGCTTGATAACAAATGGATTTCTAAATATGTAACTAATATCCCACACCAACCTAGTAGCAATAATGCAAGTAAAAGCTCAACTGGTATAAGAACAATAAAAAGCTCGAATATAGAGAAAGTCAAGAAACAAACTTGCAAAGCTTGGGCACACTCTTGAAAATTATCTCTCGTCTCTTCTATCTTGGACAACTCTATTAATAAAAAGTCTCTTGGAATATAGTCGTTGAGTCCCTGAAATAGTTGTTGTGAGATATGCTTAACATTCTGAAATTAATTGACGTCATAAGCATTAATGTGCGTTCTTCAAACACTGGGAAGATGATCAAGGTATGTTGAACTCATCAACGCACTTTAGTGATGATGAACGTTCGTTTATACATATTTGTACCTTTGATTTCTTATTGTTTTTATGATTATTCGAGCATTATTAGTGAGTTCTGGTACTTTAATCATTTATATTACCCTTTTCAGGTCAATTAATGGTGTCCTGATGGAATTGAATGAAAGCAAGCCAAAATAGAGATTAAACGACAACTTTCGAGGCTTTCAACATAAGACACAAGCGTGTAATATCGTGCTACGTCTGTGTGTGACCAGGCCTCGTTGAAACACATGTTCAGATACAAACGTGCATGTAGAAGTAAGACACGGCACAAGCACTAATAATTTGTTTTTTAATACACGGAGAAGTAAGTTGATGATTTGTCGGTGCATTCTCTTTAAGTACCTTCCCAACATCAGGATTACACAAACTATACCAATCAAGAATTTCAAGAAAATTACCTCTATGTAATGAGTGTGCCGACTCATCATTCCCACAGAAAGCCAACCCTTTTTCCAAGAAGACTTTGAACAACATCCACACTTGCTATCAAATGAGTGCGGTAATCAGCACCCAATAATTGCTTTCCATAAGATAGCTTTCGTGTCACACTTTGCCTTTGATCTTTAAAGAAAAATATAATGTTCAAACATCAATGTGTGCACTTTCTTGAACTTTGACATGTTCTTTGAATTTCTCTGAAGCCTTCTGCCAATTTCAAAATCTATTTTTTATAAATACCTCATCTCTAAATTTTTTGCCTTTATCCCCTCGAAAAACATAACACCAAAAGTAAAATGCAGCATCCTTGAAAACACTATATTTCAACCATCCCTAATTCTCGAACTAATTATCTTGGAAAGACCTCCATTTATTCCCAAATTGGCTCCGCTAGAAATCATGCGAAATTGGTTAACAAGGACCTTTGAGCATATATCATCTCTTGACTTCATCACTAATTCGAGGGTCAAAGTCACTGATAGGTTTACACAATGCCGGAACACTGATAATATCCTCCTCACATAACTCTATAGTTACCATTCAAGCTCTTTTTTCAATTGATTCACTATTCTGTAATATCTCGTTCCTTTCAACTAGGTATCTTTAACATTCCATTCATCTATGATCCGATCATTTGGTGTTCGGAGATGATGTTGGTGGTGTTTGGGTAATTCAATGTTGTTTCAGTAAGTTTTTGGTTACTCGAGTTATGGGTGCACACGGTTCAATTTTGTGAAAAAATTGTTCGCTTCGGTTTTACTCTCTCATCATTTGTAGTCAAACCCCTGATTTTAGGTTTGGTTCGGTTATTTTAATTGGTTTAAAATATAAGTATAACCAGACTTGATAAATGGATTGATTGGTTTGTTTTAGGTTCGGTTTGGTCTGTTTTGTGTAGGTTTTGAATAGATGTATAAGTAAAACCCAACATAGTGGCATAAAAAAGGTTAAGCTCGGTTCAGTTCAGTTCGATTCGATTTTTGAATAGATAAAACCACAATCAAATTGAACCATTCGGTTATTGAAATCCCTCATCTACATCCACCCAGTTGCCTTCAGTTTCATTATTAGTTCGGTTTAAAAAGGTTTAGAATGGTCAATTTTTTCAGTTCAGTCGATTTTTTGTTCACCCCTAACTCGAGTAAGTAGGGTGTTACCCTAGTGAACGAGGGTGAATGTGTTGTTTTTTGCCCCTTTAGATGCAAGTTTTCTCGACTAAAATGTCGTGTTACTCGAGTAATCGATGGTTGGATCATGCAAGCAACGGTTTGTCTCACTCGAGTAAGGTCATGCTTCATTCTTTTTCTGGAAATGAAACTTACACGAGTAAATTTTTGAGTTAATCAAGCGAGAGAGGCCGGAATTTCCCCTGGAGAAAGACTTACTCGAGTAACGTTTTGAGTTACTCACAACACTGATACTTAGTAAAACAGTGAGTTTTGGTGTATTCCCCGATTAAATACCCCCACCCGACTTCTCTTCGTCATTTACTGGTCCAAACCACCCTATTCACTCTGAAATTCATCTCTCTCCTAAAAAGCTATGGTCCCAATATGCTATGGCAATCCAAAAGGGGATGAATTGAATTTTTAGAGAATTTGAAAACTTTATTAAAAATGTTTTGCAAACTAAAACAAGCTATAAAGTTCTTTTAAACTAAAATCAAAGTTCAATGTGGAAGCAAGTTAAAACCAAAGATCCAATCCACACACAAAAAATAAATCAAATGCAAAGCAAGTAAGAGAGAGTAAGGAAAGAGAGAACAAATCTGATTTATAGTGGTTCGGTCCTCCTTGACCTACGTTCATTCCTCTAGATCCCCTAGAGAATTTCAATCCACTAACTTCCTCAATTATGGGTGGAGGGAAATCGTTTACAACAACTTATTTTGCAGGATCAATAAGCAAATTGTTACACATTATGTTTTCAGGCTCAATAACAAATCTGAATCCCTAGTTTTTGATGGCTTAATTGGAAAATCAAAACCACTTGTTTTCAGGACAAAACAAGCAAACCAAACCTCTAGTTTTTGCAGGCTTAACTAGAAAATCGTTACCCATTTGTTTTCTAAGGCTCACTAGCAACCACTCTTATTTTTCTAAGGCACAACAAGAAACCTATCTACCACAAGAAAATAACCTTGCTTGTTACAAAATCAACCCAAGATATAGTAGATTCAAGCTCACCCCAACCCAAAAATCAAATTGCAAGTAAATAGCTCAAATGGATTAAAGGTAGAAATGAGAGAGAAAATAAATAAAAAGTCTTAGAAAGGTCTCTCTCTCTCTCTTTTCTTCTATTCTTGGATGTTTATTTATAGCTACTCTTAAGAAAATAGTCGTTGGAAGCCTCTAAGTAGCCGTTGTGAGAGAATAGAAAATTTTGTCCACTAATGACTCCATTAAGTGGGTAGCCACCATCTACGTGCATAGTTCTTTGATCCAACTGAGGTCTACGTACATTGATAGCAAGTATGTGTGCATTGCACGAACTCCAGTTGTCACTGCCTTGAATGAATTGGCATCTACGTACCTTATTCCCTTTCTACGTGCGTTATCTCATGATATACGTGTGTTGTAGCTTGCTCAACATGCGTTGTTTCTGATCTCCAGAATATGCAATTTTCCCAGACAGTGTACAACGTGCTTTACTCCTTCATCTACATGCATTGTTGGACTTTCAAGATTGCACCTTTGATTCTTCATGTGACTGTGACAGAGAATATTCAAATTCAAATCCCGAGGAGCGTATTGGCTTTGTTCGCATCTATCCATCATCTACGTGTGTAGCACCTTATCAAAGTGTGCAGATACTTCAGTTCAAAGATTAAATCTTTGCTCATCAATGCGCCTTGTTTATTATGCTCGTCATAACTTCTTGAAGGGAATCATAACTCTTTCAGATCGACGTCCCTTGTACGTGTGTTGATGTTCTTCTACGTGCGTAGATCATCAATCATAAATTCCAAAAAATGTTTGCCTCATATCTATGTGCGTTGAACCCTCTTCTATGCACTTAGTACAACATCTGATGATCACTGTCTCCAGTGCCACTGAAAGCTATGTGCTTTGCTCATGGTCTGTGTACTGTGTTGCCATTTTTGTGAGCTTTTTGTGCGTTGTCATGGAATAATGTGTGTTGTTACTGCAAATCAAAGAACATGTACGTTTGCATCTCTTTCATGGATGTTTTATGCACATCATCATCAAAACTGAACTCAACATCTCCCTCTCCCATTGCCTCTCCATGGTTCCTGTTGATCCCTTGAGGTAAGATCACTCTTATTTTACTTCTTTTGCTTCCATTTTCTTGTTGAATATGTGGGTTTGTTGGGCATTCATGGGAGTGACGAGTTGAGCTAGGGTTTTCAAATTTGGGTTGATTTTGATGATTTCTGTTGGAATGAGAGTTGTATTAAGCTTGGATTTGAAGGATTTGAGTTTTTTGTATGTGGGCTAGGGTTTTGGCTGAAAAAGTGAGGATTGATGATGATTTTGAGTTTGTTTGTTGAAATGGATGTTGGATTATTGTTTTTTAGGTTGATTAGAGTTGATCTAAGAGAGTGGAAGTGATTTGTATGGGTTAAATTAAGAGTTATTTGAGTTTTAGTCGAGTTTTGAAATTCTAGGAATGTGACTTACTAGAGTAAGCATTTGACTTACTCGAGTAAGCCAGTGTAGTGTGTTACTCGAGTAACCCTCTGGTTTACTCGAGTAAGTACTTGACTTACTCGACTAAGCCAGTATACGGTGTTACTCGAGTAAGCCTCTGGTTTACTCGAGTAAGTCATGGTTCTAAGGGACCAAAAATATAATTTTTCATATTTTGCAATTTCTTATAGTTAGAGGACTAATTTGAAAATTCTGACTACTTGGAAGACTGATTGGTAATTTTAGGGTACTTTGAGGACTGATTTGTAAATTTTGAAAAGTTTAGGAACCAAATTGTAATTTTACGTAGATTCCGAGTTTTGAGGCGAGAGTGATAGATTATCATCCGGAATAGGTTTTTCAGCGACTTTGAGTGTTTGCATCTGCGTTTGCTTATCATGCATACAGTATTGCCACAATATCACATTTTTTTATATATGTAATGTCTGTAATATTTTTTAGCTTCTTGTTCCTACCAGCACGATCAACTACCTAGTAGTGCTTGACTGGATTGTCATCTTTGGACACCATGTGAGTGAAATGGCAGTTTCAGACACATAGGTTGTGTCTTCAAGCTCTATATAGTTTTTGTTGTGTCAGGATATAATCTGTAATCTGACTAATAATTATTTGGCTAATTAATAATTGAATTTATGTGATTATTAATAACCAATACTCTGTTCTGATATATATATATATATATATATATATATTGTAAAAAGGATTAAAATTTTGATTTGCATGCTTGTTTGCAAATATTATTTATTTTATAATATTCTAATATAGACACCTAGCTACGGGGTATGTAGCCTTTGGTATATTAATACTCTGTCAATGCCCTAGTTATTGGGGTAAATTGGTGACCATGTGTCTGGCCAGAAACATGCTCTATTCTATTTGGTGGCGGAGTCCACATTATTATTTTGTCTGTTTTGATCCTACATACATACATACATACATATATGTATGTATATATTTTTTCTGATATTGTCTGACTGTGTGATATCTGCTCTGGATGCGAATGTTTTGGAAAAATGTTTCTGAGAGCTACTATGTGTGTATAGTGAACACTATGTTATACATGCATCTATACGTGTGCGGTATTTTTGAATTATTTTCAAAACGGTTTCTGTGAGGCTTTGAACCACTCTGAAGTATTATGGGCTACCATTTTGTATTTTAGATATAGATTTTACTTATAACAGTTTTATACTTATTTCGATATTATTCTGATATACTTACATTATTTTCTTATTAATGGTTTATATATATTTTCAGTATAACATGTTTTATACTTATTGAATGTCTAGTTAAATGGATAAGTAAGGTAGAATGTCTGGATCTAAGAGGCTTGTGCGAGATGGGTTGGGCCTCTGATTCGATTCGTCTACACTGTTCATGGTTCGAAAATGGGTCATGACAATTTCCATCACTATGTTGAGACTCATTAGGATTATTTGAAGACCCACCACTTAGGATTGACGGCCTCTTAGTTCGTACAGTTAAGTTCTCCATGTTCCTAGTCATAAATAATTCAATTCAAACAACTTCAATTCAAACAAATTCAACAATTAACATCATCAAAATCAATTCAACAATACAATTATATCTCAAGAACCGTTCAATTAACAAACACAAACAACAATTCAACATCATCAAATTCAATTTCAAACCCTAAAAATCACTTCAACCTAAACTCCTAAAATAGTGATTGTTCAGTTAAAAAAAAAAGAAAAAGATTATTGATTGTTCTGTCATCCACTTATCTTCTCCGGCG
Source organism: Flueggea neowawraea (assembly GCA_948243855.1). Lineage (NCBI taxonomy): Eukaryota > Viridiplantae > Streptophyta > Magnoliopsida > Malpighiales > Phyllanthaceae > Flueggea > Flueggea neowawraea. The sequence goes on along the minus strand of CAODLS014223074.1, from coordinate 2,651 downwards.
ATGGCGGACGAATGTGACTTGGTGTGATGTGGTGCCCGACGGTCTTACTCCAATTCTCCTCTCGTTTTTCTCTCTCGAAGTCGAACTTGCTTTGCAAGCTTGGTCTATTGGTTGCTTCTATCACATTTATGTGCCCTAATTTCCTCTTTAAATCCTATGGCATGAAATGACGTTGTTTCAGGCCCCAAGTATTAATTTAAAAAAAATTGGGAACTAAAACAACGTTGTTTTAGTCCCCATATTTTTTTTAAAAAAAAATTAACACCTGGGGGCCTGAAACGACACCACACTTAGAAAAAAAAAAGACACAAGTTGTGTCATCTTCAACCTCGAGTCAGACCCCCACTTCTTCACCTCTTCGGTAGGAAGGGGCTTTGTTAGCCGGTGGCCGATGGGGGTCCTGTGACCCCCTTTATCCATCCTTGATTATGCATGTAACACAACATAACACATTTAACACGTCTATTTAAAAAGTCCATTGATATGATTTGATACATTTAACCTATTTATACCCATTGACACAATAAACACATTCAAGACATTATTCATTTAACCCATTAAAAATATATAAAAATACTTTAAACAAATAAACAAATTATTATACAACCAATTTATCGTGTTGTCTTTAAGCAAAATCTACAATTAATGAGCTTTAGATTACTTAGCCTAAAAATATAAACTTAGGATAAAAAAACAGAACCTTCATTTGGCATCAACTAAACTTGACTTATTAGCTTTAATTCCCACTTAAGTTGGATTGTGACAAGATGACTATAGTGAAGATACTAGTTTATTGATTGTCTTAGAGTTCAATTTAATTGACCAAAAAGTATCAAAATGAGGTAGTTTCCCATATTCGAATTGTGAGGCAAATATTCCTCTATCTCAGGTTCCTTGGTAATTCCCTTGTTAAAATAGTTTGAACCAATAAGTAATATACAACGCAAATTGGCGGCCAACTAGAGACCAATTTTATTTTATTTTTTGAGTTTTGAGTTTTCGATTAATTTTTCCTTCAAAAATTAATATTTAATATTGTAATACCCCATCGAATTCTGATAGGACCTTCTGTAGTTTTCATTTGGTTTCGTTCTGGTATTGGGTGTTGGAGTGTTGAGTGGGTGGTTAATGGTTTTTTGAGAGATCACTCGAGTAAGCATTAGGGTGTTACTCGAGTGAGATGAACCATGGATTACTCGAGTAAGCCATTCAGCATTACTCGAGTGAATCGAGACATGGATTACTCGAGTGAGCTTTTCGGTCACTCGAGTGAGCACTACAAATTTTGTAGATTCGTTGACGTGTTGGGCAAGGGTCTATATATACCCCCACCTGACTCTTTCAGCCTCACTCTCTCATTTCTCACTTAAATCAATCACATTCTACCCAGAAATCATCTCTGGTCATTCCCTATCCTTCCTAGACATCTATTGAGGTAAGATTACACTCCTACACCTCTTTTTTCCTCATTTATTCAAGATTGTTCATATTATGGTTTTAGGTAAAATGTTCATAGGTTTGATTTCGTGATGTCTCTGTTATAAGGATGATTTGGGGTCATTAGATTGTGCTTTTGGGAGTTTAAAATCACTTAGATTAAGCTTGAAATCATAATAATTAAGGATGTTCATAAACGGGTTTGACTCTTGTCGTTTTTGGTCAATTTTGGATGATTTTGAGTTTTTATGATGGATTTGATCATAGATTAGTGTTCAGGAGGTTGATTAGGGCCAATGTGGGTGTTTAGAAATGTTTTTTTATTAGTGGAATCGAGATGATCAAATTCTGGAAATTCTAGGTAAGTGACTTACTCGAATAAGCCATTTGTCTTACTCGAGTAAGCTAGAGCCTTGGGTTACTTGAGTAAATGATCGATGTACTCGAGTAAGTCATGCTTTGGATTACTCGAGTAAACATATTGTGTTACTCAAGTAAGTCATGGTTCTGGGGACCAAAGATATATTTTTTGTATTTTGGCAATTTCTGAGGACTAATTTGAAAATTTTGACTACTTGGAGGATTAGTAAAATAATTGAGGACTGATTGGTAAATTTTGAAAAATTTGGAGACTAAAATGTGATTTTATATTGGTCGGGGATCAAACTGTAATTTTACGTAGATTTCATATTGTACGTCTAAGGTGAAGAATTCTTATTCAATATAGGTTTTCTCATGTCCTCTAGTGTTTGCATCTGCATTTGCACATCATGCATCCAGTATTGCCACATTACCATATTTTGACATTTGTTATGTTTGTATCTGTATATGTTTCAGCTTTCTGTTCATGCCAGCACGACCAACCACCTATTAATGGCATTTGGCTGGATCCTTAGCTTCGGATACTATGTGAGTTAGATGGCAGCTTCAGACACATAGGTTGTGTCTCCTAAATTATATGTTTTTGTTGTGTCTGACATTTCTTTGGAAATGAATTAACTAATGGCTTGGCTAATTAATAATCTGGATTATGTGATTATTAATGTTTGGTTTTTCATTTCTGAAATAATATTTATGTATGGTATATAAATATTTTCTGCATATTACTCTATTTCAGCTATTGAATATTTATATGAGGTAAATAAATATTTTCAGTAAAAGTGCTTTCGGCTTTGCATGTGCGTTTGCTATATATATATATATATATATATATA
>CAODLS014222603.1:0-12689 GCA_948243855.1 Flueggea neowawraea | reverse complement strand
GGGTGTATATGATCCTAAGAAGCTTTTTGGTGTTACTACACTTGATGTTGTGAGGGCAAACACTTTTGTTGCTCAGAAGAAAAACCTCAAGCTTATTGATGTCGATGTTCCGGTTGTGGGAGGGCACGCCGGTATTACTATTCTTCCTCTTTTGTCAAAGACAAAACCCTCTGCCAGTTTCACTGATGAGGAAGTGCAGGATCTGACTGTAAGGATCCAGAATGCAGGGACAGAAGTTGTGGAGGCAAAGGCTGGTGCAGGATCTGCTACTCTGTCAATGGCTTATGCAGCTGCCAGATTTGTCGAGTCTTCTCTCCGTGCACTGGATGGAGATGGTGATGTTTATGAATGCTCGTACGTGCAGTCAGATCTTACTGAACTTCCATTCTTTGCATCAAGGGTAAAACTTGGAAAGAATGGAGTTGAAGCTATTTTATCATCTGACCTCCAAGGGCTGACCGAATATGAGCAGAAGGCACTTGAAGCTTTGAAACCTGAACTGAAGGCCAGCATTGAAAAGGGCATTGCATTTGCTCAGAAGCAAACAGTGGCTGCATAGACTGAGTTTAGTTACTTGATGCCCTAGCCAAACTTAAGTAAATGGCTTAACCAAGTTCCACAGAGTGATTTACATTTCCATCTGTCTCTGCATCGGCACTTTCAGTTTTGTAGAATTTTCTCTTTTTTTTTCCCTGTTTTGAAGGCTTGAACCAACTTTGAATGTGAAATCTGGAGCAGTTACATTTAGTGTTGTAGATTTGGAGCTGGCAATACCATCTCCAAAAGGCATATGTAAGATCTGTTTTTCACAAAATAACATGGCTGGTGCATCATATTACAGAAATATTTTAAGAATCTTATGAGATCTTTTCAGTTGTTTTCAAATGTGATTCATGAGAAGATAAATTTACAATTGAGGATGTTATTTTGGCACCTTAAAATGGATCGTTTACTGGCAAAAATATCTACAATGAATTGGCACCACATTTCACTAGGGGCCAAGTCAACATTAAGTAGCAACGGTGGAAAAACTGCAGACCATTGCTTGATTTTTTTTCTTTTTTTACATTGGCTCCCATCAAGAATCGATATCTCAACCCTTTACCCTTTAATACTAGAGATGACTCGAGAACTTTACTCTAATTTCTATGTATGCAGAAGTTAAAACCAATCACACGGTTTTTAAAAATTCAACTTCCTTCTAGCCCCTTTGCGTACGTTGAAGGAATCAAGGAAACCTTAACACCTTAAATGAAATCCCTCCTCCGACAAGTGACAAATGCTATCTTGAACCCCAGTAAAAATCCATTGTTGCCAATAACTGAAAACCAATCACCTTGGTTTCATCACAATGCACAAACCACAAATGAAAGCTCCATGCCATCTAGTCCATCTATCTTGTCCCCATCACCAATAGTCACTGCAGGAGCAGCGTCCTGCTTGGAAATGATGAAACCGAGTACGATCTCTAATAATCACTTCTCTGTTATAAACCCCCGAAAGAACCTTAGCAAAATTGTGGCAATCAACACAGATCCTGAGATTCTTGGCTATTCTAATTTTTGTGCCTGGTGGCGTTGCAAGAACTCCAAAAGCAATAGCCAATTTCTCACTATGATAAGAGAGTGAATGCTCCTTTTCTTTCGCATCCAAATTGTGCAATTCAGATGTTATTTCAGGAACGTAACCAGCAATTTTTAGCTCCTTATTAATTTCATAAAGCATCTCATAGATCTCATCCTTCCGAGGATGAAGATTATCATCCACAACGAACTCATGTACCTCGCCTTTCAAAACCATTGAACTATATCCAGGCGCAGTTTGGAACCCATTCTCCCGCATAAATTTTCTTACTTCCGTCACCATCCTCCAGTTGCCAATGGAAGAATATATATTCAGTAACAGAACATAATCCCCAGGCTCTTCTGCCTTGAGCTCAATCAAATGCCTGAGCGCATTTTCTCCTATTGTAACATGGCGATGAATTCTGCAAGCTCCAAGTAATGTCCTCCATATCTTTGAGTCTGGCTTGACTTCCATTGACAGTATAAGCTGATACGCTCGATCAAGCTGACCAGCACGTCCCAATAGATCAACCACACATCCATAATGATGAAAGTTTGCTGCTATTCCAAACTCTTTGCTCATTCTATTAAAAAACATCAACCCCTCATCAACCAAACCACAATGACTACATGCAGAAAGAATTCTAGAGAAGGTCTGATCATTCGGCGAAACACCCATTCTCTGCATCTCGCTAAATGTCTCGATAGCTTCCCTCCCGTGTCCATGCATTGCAAAACCAGATATCATGGCTGTATATGTGACCACTTTCTTATTGCCCATTCCCTTAAACACATTACAAGCCTTGTCCAAACTCCCACACCGGGAATACATAGCAATGAAGGAGTTACACAAGTTCATTACATCACCATACCCACGTTCTACAGTATAACCATGAGCCTTCTCACCAAATTCGAGCGCCCCCATATTAGCACAAACTTGAAGCAAATACAGACCCAACCTCACCACTCACCATGGCATCAAACACACCCAAAACACCCTTAGTTCTACCATTTCTCAGATAACACGAAATCAACATATTCCAAGCAACAGTATCTCTATGGCACATTTCATCGAACACCTTACAAGCTTCGGCACCCATCCCGCACAGCGAATACAGTTCCATCAAATTAGTAAGCAACAAGCTATCCAATTGAAAACCGTCTCTCAAAACCCTACAATGAATCTGAACGCAACCCAATAAAGACAAATTCCTGACAAAGCACTTAGTTACAAAAGACAATGTAAGTGGATCATAATAAAGTCCCTGCCTTTTCATGTCCCTGTACACAAAGAACCCATAAACAGGTTTGTTAGTGACAGAGTAAGCTCTTATTAAAGCATTGTAATGGAAAACAGAGGCTTCCTGGCAGCGGAGAAGTTGGGCATGGATTTGAAGCAACTGGGTATTGTGAGTGTGGGTCTTTATTAGAGAAATCAAATAGTGGGTTTGTGAATTTGTGCTTGTTGATGAGTATGGCTTTGCTGGGATTCGCTTTGCTGTTACAATAGTGAAATGGAGAAGATTTCTGCCATAAAGATATGAAATTTTTGGTTTCTTCATAGCTTTTCTTCTCTCTTTGATTATATGCAACTAACCATTAACAAGGTCCTAGGTTTTCATCATGATTGTTAATTCTTTCATTGTACTAGTTTCTTGAATTTCTTTCAGGAACATTCTGTTTTATTTCCGCCCGAACTCAACGGAAATAACTGCTTGAAGCCAGCATCAAGAATTTAACGTAGGGCTGGCGTACGATCTGGGTTACACACTTACACTCCCAAAATCCAGGCACATGTAATCAGATCGAGTGGGACCAGGCTCAACGAATGGACTAAACCTTTATCCAGCATAGCTCTAACTGGACCAGTCCATTGGTTTCTTCAGGTAATCTGTGATGCTGCACTTCAAAACATATCCAAATTGCATAACTCCTATGTACTCCCTGAAATTTGGCAATCTCAAAAGATACCCATTGCGAGTAAATATTATACACAAAGGCTCCCAACAGCAGAAGCCCGCCAAAATTTATATTTATTGGGCTGAATAATTACTCCTAACCCCGGGAAGCCCAAGAATAGGAGTGAAGAACAATTGATGTGATTTGGGCTAAAGACTCATCAAGTCTATTAGCGTAGTAAAGTTCTACAAGAGGCTTGATTCAAAGTAATAAGCCAAGCCCATGTGGAAAGGTCCATTTTCCAGAATTCTTCATAAAGACACGTTTATTATGCGTGACTTAAAATAAAAAGAGCAAGTTTTAAGGAGATTTGCAGAGTTGATATTACGACTTTCAAAATTCAAATAGAGATCCTCTCACAGCTCATCAGATATCTCTCCTCACTATAAATAACAATAACCACTCAGAAGAGAGGTACGTTTTCACTGCTAAAATAATTGCCAAAACTCTGTTAAAATAATCTACTGACTTAGGCATCAGAGTGCAATCGAGGGATCAACCCTCGACCTCTGACTTTGTTTATTTTGCAGATTTACGTGAAGAAAACCGTTCGACTTTATTGTTATTCTCAGGCAATAACAGTATGTAACTTGTATTAATGTAAATTATCTTATAAGTTTACATAGTTTCATCTTGTTCTTCATAAGATATTAATGAGCCGTTATCCATTCTTTCAAAAAAAAAACAAGAGCCATTATCTTAGCTGACTGAAAAGCCTTGCAAATAGGCCCGACCAATTGTGCCCCAGCTTTGGGCACTCTCCCGGTTAATGCAAGACATTCCGGGATCAAGCGACACCCCGGGATTTGGGTTGAGATGCCTCCTATGTGGAGCCGTACCAAAAAAAAGCCTTGCAAATACAAAAGACAATGAACAATATGGAAATTAGCACTAATTTTGTGTATTGCAGAAGACCACATAAATAAGGCAGTGAAAAAGGCACTCATTAGTATTAATTGGAGCCGTCTCCAGCACTATAAGAGATCACGAGTTCAATTCGGGTGCAAAATAAAATTACTTACCAAAAAAAGAAGCAATGATTGAACTGTAGAGAGTGACAACAGAGGCTAAGCAGAATCCAGCAGATTTCACGGTCAAAACTAGGAATAGATGAAGTATTGTTGCCATTGCATCATCAATTCCCTTCCGGAAATCTTTTTCCCCAGAACAAAATACAAAAAGATAACTCTATCAGTTTCTCGATTTACCACCTCGTCCACGACCACGGCCTCGTCCGCCTCTTCCACCGCCACATTTTCCCTTGCCACCACCCAGTGCCTTGTTGGCATCAGACTTTATTTTCATGTCCTCTGGCAAAGGAAGGATCTTATCGACGCACTTCCTGAAGCTGAAATCATAGACAGTGTCGTCATTCCTGATGAGGAAGAAACATCTACTCTTGAACATTGGATGGTTGAGAACTTCAAAAGCCTGGATGCCACACCCAATCTTTCTATCAGGTTCAGCATGGCCCTTCTTCAGCAATTCCAGTAGTACCATCTGCTCGTACTGTCATACAAAACCAACAGTCAAGTACTTAAGATAGACACGAAAAATGGAAAATGATGCGAGCCACAAACATAACCAGGGAAATAGTGAACTAATAGCAACCATAGACTACTAAACATGAAAGATTATGCATCCTACAAGCAACTAGATGGTTACCCCAAAGCTTAAATGCATCTACCTGTTCAAGCACTTCGCTTTGACATAATCAACCGGTCTGCACCAAATATCCCATGGACTTCAAGAAAGCAAAAATAAATAGTTTTCCATTTCCAGTTCTCACTCACAACAGAGGCTTTCATTAGCAAAGCTCTATGAATATTTAATAGGTATCCATGTCATCTAAAATTCTGAGATTAGCTTAACTTCATTTGATGCGAAAGAACTCACAACATCCCCTAAGATTACAAACAGTACACTATTGCTATCAATCAATTCATCGTCAGTGAATCCAATTCATCAAATCTATTTACTCCAAACAATGCCATAATCAATTCAAACAAACATCAACTAATAACAATAACAACTAATTACAATAAAAAATTAATCATTTTAGTATTTTCTGAAAACCCAAAAATAAAGTGTGAAACTTTGTCAATGCATTACCTTGTTGACAGGCACATTGGGAGGCCAATGATGAAGCAAATTATAAAAATAATCAAACATCTCCACCGAAGACCCGAAACTCTTAGGACCCAAGCTGACAGGACCCGTATCCTCCTCCTCCTTCTCCTTCTCCTTCCTCACCTTCAAGCTTCTCTAACCGCTCTTCTTCCACTGACTTATCCTCCACTTTCTGCTTCTTCGAAACATCCTCTTTTTCTTCCTCCTCTTCCCTGGCCCGCTTCGCCCCGTTTGTCGCGGAGTCCTCCGTCACAAGATCCATGTCTTCGGTAGCCAGTTCAGCTTGCTCAAGATTGGGTTCGGTTGCTGTGTCCTCTGCCATAGTTGATTGTCGGATACCAGCAGGGAAAAACCCTATTTTTCGCCAGGGTTTTGTGTGCTGCGATCATGATTTTAGTTCATATTTGCGGGCTTTTTTGTTCACTGATAATTAAAAATGCAAATGAGGTGGACAGCGTAATTATCCCTTAAGCTAGGCCGGTTAAGAAAGAGGTCCAGGTTGATGATTTTTTTTTTTTTTTTATGTTTTGTGACTTTTTTTTATAGAAAATTACAGATGTGATAAACAATCCCATTGTATCGCATATTTTTTTTGGAAAAAATTAACTTTTATACTAAATTAAAATTTAGAATTAAATTTTTATTATGTACTAAACCTATTTTGACAAATAAAAATATATTTGAAATATCTTATAAAAATATCAAATTTTTAATTGATTGAAAAATTGACAGATAATTTGAGATATTTTTTAGAAAAATAACAATATTTTAGTGAGAAATTAATTTTTTTCCTAAAAAGATAAATTCTAAGAAAAAAAATATGACTTTCAGAATGTATCTAGTTGTATCTAAATGTATTCAAGTATATCCATATGTATCCAAATGTCTCCAAATCACAAGTTTTTATATAAAATTCGATTTAACAAATTTTTGATATAATTTTATATTTTTAATATAATTTTTACAATTTTTTCAATAATCTCTAAAATTTATCCAAATCTCAATTTTTTATAGTATCCAAATGTATTCGATTTTATTTTTTATATCATTTTTTTAGTCTCCAAATGTATCTAAATGTCTCTCAATGTCTCTGAATGTATTTATATGTCTCAACAAGTATCCAAAATATGAAATTCAGAATTTATAAAACCAAATTATGGTCACTCACTTATTTTTTTTGCAAATTTATAAATGTCTTCTGATGTATCCTAATGTATCCATATGTCTTAATAAGTATTCAAAATACGAAATTATTAATTTATAAAACCAAATTAAGCTCACTTATTTATTTTTACAAATTTATAAATGTATCCAAATGTCTCCATAACTAATGACATTTGCACAAAATAAACCAAACTATTCAACAATAAAAAAAACCATTTTTGCTATTTTTTTTAAAACAAGGACATTTCTGTAAAATTAAGAAAAATAAAAAAAAGGCAGCAGCTAGGATTTGGAACCTTAGCCACCGACGCCCTTCACCACCTCTCACCTCCTTCATTGTTCCGGCCGACAAAGACAAACAGAAAGAGAGAGATCGAGGCAGAGGAGCAAAAGTCATCGATCTTCCCCACGCGACGAAGGCAGATAGGCGAACAAAGAATGGGCAAAGGCAACCGAGACGCAAAGCAAGAGAAGTGTCGAAGAGAGGAGGATGACCGAGACTACGCGAAGAGAGAAGTGGTGGAGAAAGGAGGAGGAGCGACGAAGAACAGAGGAGAAGGAGCGGTGAAGAACGGAGGAGAAGGAGCGGCGGAGAAGAAAGCAAACCGAGGGAGAAAGAGAATAGGAGAAGAGAAGGAGAAGGAGCGGCAGACGAAGCAACAAGTGAGGGCAACGACGATGCTGAGCTAGGGTTTCGGGATGAGATTGCTAGGGTTTCAAGAGAGATGCGAGATTGAGAGAGGAAAGGATAAGAAATAAAAGAGAGTGTGAGAGAGGAGGAGAGAGAGAATGATGAAAGAGAAAAAAGATCAAATGAAACAAAAAAATTGACTTTTTTTAATCAAATGTGGCATTTTGCAACTAAAGATTAAAAACATAGTATTTTAACAACTGAATTTAAAAAATGTTGGTAGTATAGTAATTAGGAAACCTTGTCTTATTTTTGTCAAAATCTAAAAGTTAATTTGACATAATTAACTCTAATTTTCACTGTAATATTTGTTTGTAAACATATCCGGTATGCTTACAAAAACATACCATTGAAAACATATCGAAAGCGATAATTACGATGGACAATAGTAAAATATCCGGTATGCTTACAAAAACAAAATCTTTCGATATGTTTACAATTTAAGAAAAAATCCCATTGTACCGCATAATTTTCTCTCTAATATTTGTTTAACAAATATTTTTTCTACATTTAAAAAAAACAAATATTTTTTCTAAATATTTTCAATTTTTAGAAAATAAAAACAAAACCAAAAATAGAAAACAGAAAGCGTTATTTTTTTCCCATATTGCACCCGGTATTCTTGGCTGCTCCACATCACACCACCAACGCTGTTGCGTTCTTAGGATTCAAACTCGAGATCTCTGGTTAAACTGGAACAACTCCTACCAGTTGATTCAATCGTTCAGTAATTTTAATTTTATTTATTTCTTGCCATGCACTCGAACTTTTCAAAAAAAATAAATATGTTACATTAGTGAAATTTATTAATAAAGGTGTTTAATAGATTTTTTTTGATATATTGTAAAATATAAAATTATGATTTAGAACAAGTTAAAAAAATAATACAGAGATATAGGAGTATTTAAGAACTAGTCAACTAGGCGTATATCCGCGCTGATGCGAGTTATTTTAAAATATAGTTTAACAAAAGTCACACTTAATCAAAATACAATAATGTATAATATATATAATATATAAAAATTGAACAAACTTTTATAATAATTTGACATTTGACAAACTATTATTTTGATATTTTGCATTTTAATTACATACCATGTGGTAGTTCTCATTAAGATATTAAATATCTTAGTCAATATTTATTTTCTTTATTAAAAAAATAAATAAATATGAAACAAATCTTATGAGAATTTTAGTGTTAATTTTTATATTTTTTAATTTGCAACAATTTTTATTATAATTTTAAATATTTATAAAAAAATAAAAATAGAGTCATATATCTTGGAATAACCTCCGGGTAAAACTAGGGGTTTAACATTTGAGTACACAAAATATATAGATGTTTTCAAACTTACACAGAATAGCGTGGAAAACCGTCTAAAAAATAGATAGCAAATCTCAATAACAAAGCTATCTATCTCATTTCAATTAAAGAACTCTTTAGATTTTTTTATTCCACTACTGAGATGGTATTTGATTTGGATTATTTTGTAAACTTATAAAATTGATGAAAGAATACTATTATTTCAAGAAATTAATTTTATGAAATTGTGTCTTTTGATATATTTTTACCAGTTCAAAATAAAGTGACTGATTAAAATTAAGATATCCTAAAAAAAATTAGATGAAAAAATAAATGGTTAATGTATGTAATACACGTCCATTATGGACTCAGGTTTGGAATCTTAAACTTCCTCCAAAGTTAAAACATTTCATGTGGCGGATTCTTTTGGATTCGTTGCCAACACAGTTGAACTTGCATAGAAGAGGATTAGGAATAACTAAATTATGTAGTTTATGTCAGGAGGAGGAGGAGGAGGAGGATGTTAAACATATGTTGTTATGTCTGTATACTAGACCAATTTGGTTAGCTAGCAGTTTATCTTTGAGAAGCTCCTCCTACTAATTCATTTGAACAATGGTATGAGGAAGCTAGCAGCGGACAATAGTGATTTGGTGTTGGAAAGGGTGGTAGTGGCTTGCTGGTTTATTTGGAAAACCAGAAATGATTTTGTGTTTAATGGGGTTATTCCTAACCCGCAGAAAACGCTGCATTGGATGAAGGAGTTTGAGAAGAAATCACCTTTATCAGTATGTGAGGAGAGTCAGGGTAACGGGAGGACAAAATTAAATCAGTCAGAGTTACATTCTAGATGGGCTAAACCGGCCAGAGGAGTGGTAAAGATCAATTGTGATGCCTCTATTAAAAATGGACAGGCAGCTTTGGTTGCAATAGGAAGGGATTACACAGGTGGTATTCTTGATGGAACATGGAAGAGGAAATGTTCTGATAACATTTTGTTGGCTGAGGCTGAAGCTATTTTGTTGGGACTTCAGTTGGCTAGGTGCAGAGGGTGGAATTCGGTGGAGGTAGAGTCTGATGCACTAGCGGCTGTTCAAGAAATTCAACAGAGTGATAGCCAGCAGAGATGGGATTTATGTACTGTTATTAAAGATATATCTTGTTGTATTGAAACCTTTCATTTCTGTAGGATTTCATGGGCTAGTAGGCAGTGTAACAAAGTTGCTGATTTTGTTTCAAAATTAGTTGCCTCAGGTTGTAATGTATCAGACTTTGTAAACAATCTTCCTCAACCTGCACTTGGTTGGGTTGAGGAGGAAAAGTTATGAATGAAGTGCATCTTCATCGGAAAAAAAAAACAAATAAAGGCAAAAGCATTAGAACCATACATACCTTTAAAAACATTATCAAATTACAAATAATCAAAATTACTAAGAGATTCTCGTAAGGTAAAAGCATGAAAATAATATGCGAGGACAAATACGTAATAATTGACTAAGGTTAGAATCGCCATAGTTAATCTGTAAAACTAAACTATCCTTAATGGCGAAGTCACATGGAGACCAACAGGGGCCCGACTCGGGCTGCTGCTACTGTCGGAAGACAGCTATAAGAGCTTCCTTCCAACGGAACTCTGCCATAACCCAACTCGTGTTGGATTTTCGGTGGAGTTGAAAGGTTCCTCTTGATTTTTTTAAAATTTTAAATTATAAAGCGAAATGACAATGTTTTGCCTTGTAGCTTAAAAAAAAAAGTAAATCAGCGCTGTTTCACCCACTGATTAAAAAAAATTAATACACAATTAGATGAAAGACGTTATTTCGCCATGCTGATTTAAAATAAAATAAAAATAAAGACCCGTTTTGCGCGGCTTCATAAAAACAAACCCACAAGCCAGTCACTCACTCCCCCATTTCCATTTCGTACGGCCGCTCCCGCTCTTCTTTCTTCTCTCTCTTCGACGCAGCAGAGCTCCACTCTCCACGCCGCTGCACCGCCACAGACCAAAACGTCGGAGTTCTTAGTGTATCAAAACCAAACCTTATCCAATCCTCTAAATCAACTCTTCTCTTCGTCTTCTCTGTCTCTTCTCTCTCCGACTTCGTACTTCTCTCCGTTATTTCCAGGTAAAAATGTGTATCTATGATCTATGTTCATGTTACTATTGTTTGTCACTTTGTCTGTAGGCAGTTTTTTTGGGGCTTTGGAATAATGTTATTCTGTCTGTACTTGGGTTTTAACTAGGGTTTTAAAGGGGTTTTAGCTATGGATTTATTTTTTCGTTTTCATTGTTAGCTTGGTTGCTCAAAAATTTGTAGGATGATAATGTAAGTCTTTAGCTTGGTTTGTTGAATTTAAGATGATTTATTGGCTTCTTTGGATATTTAGATAATTTTCTTCTTTCAGCCCCATTGGATTAACTAGCATTGGCTTTCTATATACACACACACACACACATATATATATATATATATATATATATATATATATATATTCCATTGTAATTGTGTGTTATTGTTGATTTATTGACATTTTAAAATGGTTTTGAAGGATTGGTAGTTCGTGTTCTGAATTCTATCTTTGAAACATTTGTTATTTATGGCTTCTTTCCCAAGAAGTCTGATAATATCTGTTAACGGGAATGTGAAGTAATTTGTTGTTCTTTTAGTTTCATAATGGAAGGACTGAATCCAATTTGATATGATGTCTCGATGAAGTTGATGTTGGAGAGGTTTTTGTTAGTGTTATTTTTTTTAAACATTGAAGTGTTATATATATATATATATTCGGCCTCTGTTTAGCAAGATTCAACTACGCTCCATCTCAACAAACCAGAATCCCTAGGAGCCTTCTCTTTTCTTGTAGTGGATTTTCCTATTAGGGTTTCTGAGGTTGCACAACTGGTCAGTATATTTCAATTATGGAAATTGTGGCTTTTTATGAGTTTTTGGTTTCAATGGCAGATCTGTATTGAGTGTTTTGTAGAAGCTGTCAATTTATTTGTTAATTGCTTGGTATTTTGATGGGAATTTACGTGCTGCCTTGCAAATTCTGTTCTTCTGCTGTGATTGTTTCATGTGCCACCGGTTGGTATTCATAGTAAAGTATTATTATGAAATATAATTAAGATATTGAAAAAAAATCCCAAAACAATCAAACTCAAAATAGTTTTGCACAATGCAAGTATATGCACAATGCACACAATGACATGCTCACTAGTCTACTTCTATTTGACATTTACTACCTAACTAGTTTAGAAGCCAGTATGGTGCACGGGGTATAGTATTTTATTTTATTTATTTTATGATTAATAAAAATAATTTAAATTAAATTTAAATCATATAAAATAAATAATACATGTAATTATAAAATTTTATTGTTAAGATATAATAATTATAAAATAATTATTATTGATAGTTTTCATGTATCATTTTTTGTTCGGTATACATATTAAGTATATTATAATTTTATTAAATAATTTTTTCGTTATATCAATTCAATCAATTGATTTTAAGTTAGACTGAAGAATATTTTTTTGTATTTGTGTATTTAAATTTTTATTTTATATAATTGATAATGAATAATTTTTTTGAAGCATTACTTTTTTTTTTCTATTCAACAAAATAGTTTAGACAAAAAATAGTATTTTTTTAATAATTTTTGTTGTAGAATGCATCTATATAAAATAACTTATATGGATCAAAATTTATCTAATGATGATAGTAACAATCGATAGTGGCTTGTAATTTTATCTTTAATTGTGAATTATTTCTTATGATGAATTTAAAAATATCTTATTTATTTTATTTAAAATATTATTTAAACTATAAATTTTTACAAAATTAAAAATTAAATATAAAATTAAAACTAATATGTC
>CAODLS014220445.1:0-12072 GCA_948243855.1 Flueggea neowawraea | reverse complement strand
AACTAAAAATTTACAAAAAGCAAATCACAGGATCAAACCTTGAGCTGGTGCAGGCTTAGAAGGCTGTTGATGCTCGCTAGCGGCTGATGCTGTTGGCGAATCGGATAGGTGAAGCTGAGCATATTCATCAACAACTTTCCGGTTCTCCTCCTCTTCAGCCATTCCAACATTTTCCTTTGTCTTCTGACCAACTTCTCCAGCTGCCTTAGCTACCTTATTGAAAGCACCTGCCACCCAGGAAGCACTAGTAAAAACATACCGGTTTTTCATTATGGCAGACCCTGCACTACTGAATTTTTCCTCGACAGCTGCAAATGCTGACTTGGTTTTCTCAGAAACCTGGAATTTCTGATCTACTTCTTGGACCTTATCACCCATGATAGTGGTGCCAGCACTAATCTTCTCGGTGAATCCTATTTTTTTGTCAAAAGAAGTAACTTTAGCTGATGCAGTGGAAGTCAACTGATGCTTCTCGTCAAAGGACTTTGCTTTGTTTACTGCATCTTTGCCCAATATAAACCCTTTAGCGAGCATGCCACTAACCACATCCTCTGCCTTCCGGAAAGCAGAATCAGCATCACCAGGTGCATTATCTGCAGTTGCCAGCTGCAATACATGGACATTGAACAGGTTATTGAGTTTTACCACAAATGATTAGATATAAAGTTGTGAGCAACATCCTTACTGGAGGTGCCAAAGCAGCAGGTGGCAGCTGGTAATCTGGATCCAGACTTATGTTGACAGGAAGATCAACTATTGTTGCTCCCTGAAAAAAGAATTTCCAATTTAAATATGATGCCATTTTGCATGTGAAAAAACAAACAAATCATCTATTTGACTAAAATTTACCATAGTTCAACCCACCAGAATCATCAATTAACAATAAAAAAAGACAAATTTCTGGGCTACTGAAAATTTTAAGGTAGAAAGGGATCTTCAACATCTCCATGCAATCATACAAGCAAGTCCAATGGAGAAAAGTGTAGGAACTGTAAAGAATAATGTTTAAGGAAACAATGAATTATCTTTCAGTTGTCAAATAATGTTTGTTAATTCAACAAAGGAACGAAAAGTGGTATCAATTTAAATTGGATTTTTAGTAGGATAAATAAACCAGAAAGCAGTTAAAAAGCAAAAAGGATGTTCAGGATCAACATTTCTGCTAAGGGCAATTGAGTATATCACTCCATCCCCATTTATTCCCAAATTTTCAAATAGTAAACAAAAGGAATATGCAACTAACAAGGATGTGTTTTTACGATGTAACTACAAATTTCTCAACTGATTCTATGGTCCAAGACAATGATGATGACTACTTTCAAATTCAGCCTCTTCAATGAGATGATAAGCTGTCTGCTTCAGAGAGTTCATTATTACTAGTGAATCTCAGAAATTGAAGAAAATTACAAGAGAAAGCTTAAACTTTTTGAATTTGCCGCTTTAATCACAGATCATTACAACCGATTGTTTCAGAGCATAAAACATATAAATGCTTGGTATTTTAAGTTTTCTGATTGCTTATTAAACAGCAGTAGTATTTGATAAAGATTCTCCATCATCACTTTTAGGACCATAATATAATTGGAAAGAAGCCAGGCTATAGAAATTATACAAGCAAAGCAATAAACACAAAAGAATAAATAGATGCCCATCATGCCATAACTACAAATTGAAGAAGCAATTATGAATATCTAAATTAAGCACTTCAAAGAGCTAACCAATGAAACAATAGACCTGTAAAATAGCATGCGCAAAAGAACTAATTACCGAAAGCAGGACAGCAGTTTCTGCTCCTTGAGAATCTTTGAAGGTAACATAAGCAATTTGAGATCGCTCGTTATCACTGCACAAGCATATAAGATAGCTATGTAATCCAAACATGAGACACAATTAAAAGAAGGAACGAGTCAATGTAAGTCGATGACAAATCACTACCTCTTCATCTCAACATATTCAATGTCACCAGAGAAGGAGAAGAACTCCTTCAAGTCCCGCTCAGTTGCTCCCAAAGAGACATTACTCACTTTGACAGTTCTTACATGCTATAAACAAGAACAGCAAACACATCATCAACACCGAAAAAACCTCCCGAAAAATAATACAAAAACAGAACTCCTCAACCGCATCTCCTCCTCGGAGCACATCAATATATCATTCCAAATTTCTCTAACATCTTTTCGAATCCCTAATATGTGATAGTGTCTCTATTACGAATGTGAACACATTGTTTGGATGTCTACGTCACATATCTTCAATAACCGTTACTTTATTAAGCATCAAGCACAAAGAAGCTCACAAATCAATAACAAATCTGGAAATGAACTGACTGGAACAAAACGGCGCAGTTTCAACAGATCTACGCGAAACAAATGAATCGGAGATAGAGCTTACTGAAAACAAAGATAGAGAGAGTTTCGTCACTCACCGACATAGTGAAACGGCATCGAAGAAAGGGAGATAGAGTCAAGTCGAGAGGTTTCGCGTCTCGTTGGTGTGAGGAGAGAGAGAGGGAGAGGGAGAGAGAGAGACAGTTTATAGGAGGTGGAAGGGGATGTTTAAGAACACACGTGTGCGGGGACGACGCCGGCAGCCGTGGCACGTGGGAAGGGCCGAAGGGGTGTATAGTCAGAGTCTTTTTATGGAATAAAGGAGTGAAAATAATAGATTCCGGTATTGAATGGAAACCGTGTTTAATGCTGTGTGTTTTCCTGTAGGCAAGAAAACGAATTACCTTATTTGTGTTTAGTATGAATAAATTTTTTAAAATTTTAAAGAATTTATTTGTAAATTTAAATTCTATTGGTTTATTTTAAAAAAAAAAAATTCAGTAATTACAAATAAAAAAATTAAAAATAAGTTAAAATTATTCATTTGTAAATTTAAACTAAATATATGTTATTTGTAAATAAATTTCATACTATTTTTCTTTTAAATAATTTTATCCTTTCCTCTCCCCTTCTCTCTCTCTCTTTCAATTCTAAAATAATGTACAAATATTTTAAAAAAATATTTAATTATTTAATATTAAATTTATATTAAATAATTAAATATTTAATCTATATTAAATAATTATTTAAATAATCAACAAATAATTATTGTTATAATATTGTTGTCATAATTTTTATTAGTATTATAAATGTGAGATTATTTAGTCATAATGTATAAATAATTCTAATTTCTAAGTCACACCAAATAAGAAATTCATTTACAAATCAAAGAATTGAAATTCTAATATATACCATATCAAATAGTTCAATTCATTTGCAAATCTAATTCATTGTGGATTTCATTTCTTTTCATTTATAAATATTTATTTCATACCAAACATACCGCTAGGTTGTGTTTGTTTTTTTTTATGGTACTATGTAGCATTAAAAATATTTTTTAAAGATAGTGTTATTCTCTCTATTTTTTTATTATTTAAAAATTGGTGTCATCTACTAAATTCTACACTTCCCAAACTAGCTCTATATTTAAAGAGAGTGATTATTACATGAATAATAAGACTAATTAATATTTTTTTTCTCTACTTTGATAGATAACAACATTTATCATATTCTTATTCGCCTATTATAATTTGTAGAAAAATGCAATAATCGCCGACATAGTGGATGTTACAGTGCAACACAAAAAAAATGGCAGTAGCATGTCTCTAAACCATTTTTTACGAAAAAATGCATGGTAAAGTAAAAGAACTGAAATGATTGGAAATTTACTCTATTAACCATTTTCTACAAGGCTTAATGATAATTTTTTACACTAACTTTATTATTTTTTATATATATATATTTGTGGTCGACCTGTTAAAATTAATAAAAAAGGCACTACCTTTATGATTTATTATATTTGTGTACACATTAAAGTTTATGTTCAAAAGTATTGTCAAATAATAATGTGGCACTAACAATATGAAGTATGGCACAATTTTTGTGCTCAAATTGTTATATTTATTTGATATTGACTTTGTTACTAATATTTTATGGCTTTATTTATATGGTTTAATGAAACAATCGATTAAATTATGCCATATTTTGAGCACAAAGAGTAGGGGTGAACAAAAAATTGACTAAACCGAACCCTTTTAAATCGAACAGACAATAAAATCATAGTCAATTGAGTGGATGTAGATGAGGAATTGCAAAAATTGAAAGGTTCGGTTTAGTTGTGATTTTATTTATTCAAAAACCGAATCGAAATTAATCTTTTTTATACTACTATGTTGGTTTTTACATATATATCTGTTCAAAATCTACACAAAATCGGGCTAACCGAACCTAAAACAAACCAACCAAACCATTTATCAACTGAGGTTTTACTTATATTTTAAACCGATTAAATCAACTGAATCAAACCGAACCAAAAGTTGAAACTAATGGTTTGACTACAGATGACCAGAGAGTAAATTCGAACTGTTTGGGGTTGACGATTTGTCTACAAAACCGAACCGAATTGCAAACACCCCTAACAAAAAATGTGTTAAATATTATGTCATTAGTGTCATATCATCATTTGATAATATTTTTGTACTGAACCCTAGCATGTGCCATAATTACAACAAATCACAAAGGTTTTGCCTTTTCTGTCATTTTTAAAGAATCAAGCTACAAGTGCAACAAATGATAAAGCTTGTGCTAAAAATTATTATTAAGGCTTTTCACATAGATTATTAGACTACTAGTCTCAGCTGTATTTGTTTGTTATAGATTATAGATTGTATAAGTAAATTGCATAATAAAAAAAGAGAAATATATTTTTTTATTATAAAATATATAACATTCTCTATTAACAAAACACACCCCTAATTAATTTTGATTATAATCTTATTTCTTAATAAAAAAGAAAGAAAAAAAGAATTTAGCTTGACTAGACCAAAATAATGAATTTCACAACTTCAAATGATTTTCTTTTTTATTTAGGCTGTGCTTGCTAATTGGTATGGTGGATTTAAAATTTAAGATCCAAAAACACAATTCCAAACCCTTTTTTACTTTTTTTTTTCAAATAAAATTTATAGTTCTTTGATGATTTTTTCAGTGCTCCATGATATTTGAGAATGTTATTGCCTTCAACTAGCAATAAATTTTGAGTCGTACCCTAAATTTACATTTTAAACTCTGTGCAATTCTCTTTTGAGTTGATATTTTTCCTGAGAAATCGAACTCATTTCTTTTGTGTTCACATATTTTAAAGAGAAGTTTAAATCTTCAATTGTTCATTTTTCATTTCATCTATATAATATTTAAAATTAAATATATTTTCATATAATCTAATATTTGATAAATTATTATTTTGATATTTGACATTTTAAACATATGACAATTCTCATTAAAATATTTAATATTTTAATTAATATTTATTTTTTATTAAAAAATAAATAAATATAAAAACAAATCTTAAAAAAAATTAATTTTAATATTAATATTTTTATACTTTTTTATTTTAAAATAATTTTTATCATAATTTTAAATATTTATAAAAAAATAAAGTTATAGTATTCTAGTGCAATGCTGTGAACTAAAACTAGTTATTTTTAATACCCGTTGCTGATTTAAGCAATAATAGAGAATAATCTAGAAAATATTGACTCACATTTGGAGACGACAAGTGTAAATAAAAAGTCAGAAAAAAATAAGTACGTAATAAGAAAAAAAAATAAAAGAAAAAGCACAAATCTGTCATGTCCAAATAAATTAGTTGCGTTGTGTGGACTACACGCTAGGGCCAATCCAAGGCCATCATTGACTTGGTTTATTATTATTATTTTTTTCTTAACATGGTTTGGTTTAGTTTAATTGTCAAGTTGATTTTATTTGCGCATCAAATGACGATTTTAAAATTAGAGTATTAATGATTTGATATGGTTTGAGATACTCTGAAAGTTTATTCCCTAGATCAAAGAACTTTTAATTCAGCTATTCCATTCGTAAAAATAAAAAGAAAGAATTTGTAAGAAAAAAAAGGTTGTTGATTAATTATTTTTACAAAATGTATTACGTTGTTTGCAATTGTTGTATCAGAAGAGTTTTGGGAGAATTACATCACCTATGAATCTAGTAAAAAAAATACACAAATAGATTTGACATTTCATATTTACTCAAGACAAGGCATTGGGTCATGATTCTTGTCATTTGTATGTCTTTCACACGCACTATAATTCTTAGATATGGAATTCAATTACCATTTACGCTTTCATATCCAAAAATCTCCATCTCAAATGTGAATTTCTTTCACATTAGACTTAGATATGTTCTTCTTACAACGGAAATTGCTCCAAACATTATAGAATCTCGTCGAATATTAATGTTGAATTTTAATTTCAATAGTTCCTTTTATAACTCCACTCATCTATAGATTGGTCCCACTCATATCAAATAAGAGTTTTACCAGTCACCGTAACTCTTCGCCACACTATTGCACTCGTCCCATATCACCACTTCATTGTACTCATCCTTGTTGATGCCCCAGTTGAACTGTCATTTTTTATACTACTTGTTGGACCCGAGAGCTTTGAGAACACTATATTTCACATGAGACTAGTAAAAAATATATGAATGGGTTTGATATCATAATTTTATCTAAAATCTTTAGATATTGGGTTATGAGTTCTTATCACGTATATATTTTTCACACATATCACAATTTTCTGTTGTAATATTCAGTTATCATTCATACTTGTATATCCAACCATTCACGATAATTTGTAAAACAAATGTTAAATTTGCTATATGGTAAACCAATATATATATATATATATAATTGAACACCACCAACTTTTACAATAATTTATAATTTTTTCATTGATAACACTCCTTCCCTAAATGCTAACATGCTATTAGCTCTATATCAATACACTGTTCACAATATGTGATATATAAAAAATTAAAGATCGTTTATATTTAAAAAAATAATTAAAAATAATTATTTTTTTTATAATTTTTGAATTACGTGAATAATGTGATACATTATGCACAAGAATAATAAATAAAATGAAATGAAAAAATTGAATGAAAAACAGACTGTTAAAAGGACAACTGAAAGTCTCCAAGTTAGCTTTGTGTTTGGCGCTATAATCCTCCGCCCAAAAACTAAAACTAAAAAAATAAAAAAAAAAACTGGATATATTCGACCACCCAACCATAACCGTCCACGTGTCCACAAACCCTCAGGTTCACTTCAACGTGCAGAATCTTCCTCACCCTCTCCTTCCCCTCTCTCTCCGCTCACCCACCCGTAACGCAAAAACAATTTTACAACTCATTCTCTTCACCTTCGCAATTTCCTCTCTCTCTAGCGAACCCTAATTCCCGTAGCCAAACACCCCCCAATTTTCCCTAGATTTTGCATTCGATTAATTTTTGATCGAGCAGTGTTGCAATTGGAAGTGAATTTTGTTTTCTTGAAAAATTTGATTGCATCAGAATCGAGTCAAAGGGGAAAAGGAGAGAGAGGGAGAGATGAGCTTCCAGGATCTAGAGGCGGGGAGGGCGTCGAGGAGAGAGTTGATCAACGGTACGCAAGATGCCACGCAAGCAGTTTCTTCTGGAATATTCCAGATCAACACCTCCGTCTCTACCTTTCAGCGTCTTGTTAATACTCTCGGTACTCCCAAAGACACCCCCGAGCTCCGCGAGAAGCTGTAAGTCTTTATCTCTTTCTGCCTCTTGATCATCGATTTCGCCGCCCTTTTGTTCTCCTTCTTCTGTCGTTTTGGCAATTTCAATTGAATTATTCAGAGAATTGGGAATTGACCTAATTTGAATTTTTGTTGCCGTAATTAAGAATTAATTCGTGACTAGACGAGTGTAGTTGTGCTGTGGTCAGTTGATCCTAAGCGAGGTCTCGTGTTGGTATCGATGCGAAAGAAAGCAAATGACATTATGTTGTTTACAGTTGTGTTTAGGTTTCTAACAGTAGTCACTGCGTTGCAGAATCGTAAGAGAGTCTAGAGCGATAGCAAGTTGGTTACTTTATTGCGGAATTTAGAGTTTTGAAGTCTAATGCAGTTAATTTATTGTGAAAGCTGTTTTTGTCTGTAAATGATTTGAAATGGGTTCGTTTGCTTGGCAGACACAAGACAAGGCTATATATTGGGCAATTGGTGAAGGATACATCGGCTAAACTTAAACAAGCTAGCGAAACAGATCACTATGCTGGAGTTAGTGTAAGTCTTACTTTGTTTTTTTTTTTCTGATCATCATATTTTGATGTATATTGTAGCATTCACTCTTCTACTACGAATCCTGAAAAAGTTAGCCTTCAACCCTCCCAGTGTCTTTTCTCATTGCTCAACGCTTGTATTGGAACTTGTTACGTTTGGAGAGTGTTGTTATTTATTTATTAATCTATATTGTGATGGTTGCAGCAAAGCAAAAAGATAGCTGATGCAAAACTAGCGAAAGATTTTCAAGCTGTCTTGAA
Source organism: Flueggea neowawraea (assembly GCA_948243855.1). Lineage (NCBI taxonomy): Eukaryota > Viridiplantae > Streptophyta > Magnoliopsida > Malpighiales > Phyllanthaceae > Flueggea > Flueggea neowawraea. The sequence goes on along the minus strand of CAODLS014220445.1, from coordinate 3,654 downwards.
AGAATTTCAAAGGGCTCAACGATTGGCAGCTGAGAGGGAAACAGCATACACTCCTTTTGTTCCACAGGCAGCTCTTCCTTCTAGGTGATTATTTTTCTTAAGCATTATGTTGAATTCTAGTCATGCGTTTATATAGAGTGAATGGTTGTTTCTTTATCGTTTCAATATACATTATTTTGTTGTCATTATTGGCAAAGTTCAAGCATGTCTTTTGATAATAGTATTGGTGTAGTGCACATTGATGCGTCCATGACAAATTTGCTTTGATTTCTTGTATGTGCAGCTATACAGCTGGTGAAGTAGATGTAAGTTCAGATAAGACGCAAGAACAGCGTGCTCTTCTTGTGGAGTCCAGAAGGTAAGCTTCTCTACATTGACACAAAGTACTTTACCCCTAGGCTGAAAAGAAAATTAAAGTTCCTAGAATTGCTTGCTCGTTGTTGGCTTGATATTTGGTGATCACGGTTTACTTTTTCCCTTCGCTCTATGTTATCATGCAGTGTCAACATTAATCTTTGAAATTTTACTGTCATGCTTTACAAAATTTGTCTGATTCAAATTTAAAGATATCTTGAGCAATAGTATCATTCAGGAGAAATGTGTTTGGTTGTTTAACTTGCTGACTGATTGGCCTATCACCCATGAGTTTGTTTTTGCAGACAGGAGCTTCTCTTATTGGACAATGAGATTGCCTTCAATGAAGCGATCATTGAGGAAAGAGATCAGGGAATACAGGAAATTCAGCAACAAATCGGTGAGGTGAATGAGATTTTTAAGGATCTTGCGGTCCTTGTCCATGAGCAAGGAACTATGATTGGTAAGTCCTGAATTTCTATATGAAACTGCTCAGTATTTCAAGCTATATCTCTATTCCCCTTTCTCGAGCAAGAAAAAATTTGGAGTTAATATTGAATTTGCAACCTATCAATATTGAGGTTACATCTATCAATATCAGGCCACCCAAAAACATTGTATTCTAGGATTTCTTTTCCGTCAGCCCTGAGGCCTTTTCTGTTACATGTTGCCAAATTAATCGGAAAAAAGAAATGACAGCAGAAGCTTTTCTTCTTTTTGCTTGATGTCTAATATAATATAACATAATGTAATATCATTACTGGATATTTTTGCAGATGATATTGGAACCCATATTGAAAATTCGGCAGCTTCCACTGCACAGGCAAGAAGCCAACTTGTGAAAGCTGCAAAAACGCAAAGATCAAATTCTTCACTGGTGATAACTGAAGCTCTAATTATTTGTCTAAGTGTGTATCTGTGAAAGAATAACTTTCATCCTATATTTGCTGGAAATCCTTGCTTTTTATTTATTTAATTGCACATATGGAAGTTGTCATGTCGTCAGAATTTATGGCTTTTGTAGATTATTTGCTTGATGAATATATTTTTAAGTACACATCTTTAGACTAAATATTGTGCAGTTGTACATTTATATTAAATTGCAAATAACCCTTGTTTTTATTCTTCAGACTTGTTTGCTTTTGGTGATCTTCGGGATTGTGCTTCTCATCGTGATCATAGTACTTGCAGCCTAACCGAGAAGGTACCTTGATCTTATCATCGAACAAGTGTAAGAGCTCCATGGTATCAACACAGTAACTTGTTTGCTAATTTCTTCGTTAATGTTCTGTGGTGAGACATTGTGATTCATAATTGGGCGGAGTGTCTCGCTGCAGGTCGGAGGTGGTTTATATTGTACGGAATGAGCTTTGTGATGATATTCAGTTATATTACATTGGGTGGGGTGGTTTCTTATGCATTCTGTTGTTTTGGGTTTTCGAGGCTGCGTTATGAGATTGGTCTGTGTAATTGTCTGTGTCGATTGCAATAGTAATAAATAAATTATTTTTTCTTATACATTCAAAGTCTTTCATAAGGTCTTTCTTCCGAAGTCTATTGTTGTCGGAGCTACATGTTTTTTAACGTTTCTTTGTGTGTGTGAACTTCAATGGCGCCTATTGAAATCAGATTACTCGGGGCCAGACAGCAAAAAATTATTTTATTATGGTAGTTTTTGATTTTAGTAGATTGAGAAATACTTCAAATGTAAATTAGTACATTTGATAGATTGCATAGCAGAAAAATAGAGAAATTAATTCGTTTTCTAGAATCATAATATACTTGAATAATATTTTACCATGGCAATTCATCAAAACCAAGCACTTATTAAGTTGCCTTTGGACTTGATGTTCCCTAACCATGTAGCCATTCTGCATGGTTTAACGGGATTTAGACATGAGATTTGCATGATTGTATGCCTAGGTTTATAGTGTTCACTCACCATTTGGTCAGAGATCTTATAAATCTATTGGTTTGTAATCTACTTTAAACAAACATCTGCAATCTACTTAATCTATGGTGGTTCACTAACAGTAGAAAAGGTGTAAGATGTAAGTCTTAACCACTCAAACTTCCTGTTAAACTAAAAAACTACGCAAACTGAAAAATGAAAACCAAGCTTGAATAGGGAAAAAATATGGGTGAAATTGCATCTGTTCTAGAGCTCTGCATAAATCATCGGATCAGTCTAATTCAAAAGAGTAATTGTAACATAAATGAATGAGAAATGCCATGCCAATTAGCCAGACACCAGTTTTGAGTTCCGATAAAAGGCGGCAGCGGACGTGGAATTGTCAGGATTATCTCAGAGTTTATCTAATGACATTGACAATCTCGTAAACATTTTGAAATTTTCAGAACAATATAAACATAATATTCATGCTCCAAATTAATATCACAAAAAGAATTGTTTTCAATGTGCAGGCAAAACATGACCTTTGAAGAACACAGTTGCTACTCAACGTTTGGAACTCTGTCGTCAAAACCAGCATGTATTATGTATCAAAACTACAACTGTTTCAGATTTTTTCACAATTTAGCATCAGAGTGAAATATGGATGTTACAACAATTATTAGAGCTGACAAAAAAGCTGCAACGAATGTAACTGCAGATACAACACTAGCATGAGCCCTTATACCAGAAGGTAATCTCCATGCAACAACATTGCTGGGGGATTCATTGACATCAATGGTTGGCATAAAAAACCAGCTGCCATTGCTTGGTTTTCCTTCTAAGTCGAATTGCATAAACAGATCAGGTGGACCGAATTCCACTTCTGTATAGCCACTGTCATCAAGAGGCTGCAGATGGAATATATTAGAGTATATTCAATATTTCACTCAAAAATAGACATTGATCCTTTTCACCTACTTGATATCGTGCATGTAATGGAAGGTTAACCTTGATTTCGAGTTGGTTTTTGCTTCCTAACAAGATGTTGTGACCAGCATTCATGTGAATCTCAACAATGGTCCGCTTGGAAAGAAATGCAGGCAGTTCTAAATTTGTATCCCCGAAAACAGCTACATCACTGAATACTGCAATAAAATGATAAAAGTTATGCCTAAGAAAGAAGAACCATTATGCTCGAGTTTCAGATTAAGGACCATTATAGGAAACTGAATTTCATTACCACCACGTTGGTGAAGGTGTTGGAGCTCAAATGGGTCAGCAAAAACTCCAGAAGGCAGTCTCTCAATAAGGATAGCCTTACAAAAGTGAGTAGGTAGCTCTGGAGAGGATCCTGGCTGTAAGTGAACTCTGATAACTGAAGATAGTTGACGATGAGAGCCTTCACC
>CAODLS014220295.1:0-10208 GCA_948243855.1 Flueggea neowawraea | reverse complement strand
TTTACATTTATATATAGTGTATGCCTTTTATTAGCTGCTTACTTGATGGGAGTAATGCTTCTTGAAGATCTGGTCGACGTGAGCCACAAAGTGGTCATAATTTTTACACTGGTGTTGTTTGTCCTCATTTTGATTCCTGTTATGATTCCTGTGGCACTGACTTTTTGTTCAGAGCCAAGGAGTCCAATAGAAGAGGCTCTTCTACAGACGCCAGAGAAACAAGAATCTGAAAAACCTGAACCCGATGGTCACGAAGTTATATTAAGTGAGGTTGAAGACGAGAAGCCGAAGGATGTAGATTTGCTTCCTGCATCAAAGAGACAAAAAAGAATAGCTCAGTTGCAAACAAAACTATTTCAAGCAGCTGCAGAAGGAGCAGTGAGGATCAAGAGAAGGAGAGGTCCACACAGAGGTGAGGAATTTACTCTGATGCAGGCATTGATGAAGGCTGACTTCTGGCTTATCTTTTTTTCACTTCTATTGGGTTCTGGATCTGGTTTGACAGTTATTGATAACCTGGGCCAAATGAGCCAGTCTCTAGATTGTGCTTGTGATAATACACATATATTTGTCTCCATGATTAGTATTTGGAACTTTCTCAGCCGTGTTGGTGGGGGTTACTTATCTGAGATCGTTGTGAGGTAAACTGATTTCATTGAACGCCTGCGTGCTGTTCATTTTTTGAGTTTGTTCTTAAGTTTGATGCTTACTTGTTCTTCTTGGTTATTTGATTGATATTACTCAGGGATTATGCTTATCCAAGGCCAGTATCAATGGCTGTTGCACAGCTTATTATGGCTGTTGCACAGCTTATTATGGCGGGTGGACATCTCTTCTTTGATTTTGGATGGCTTAAAAAAATTTGGAGCTTTATACAATTTCCTCACTCTGGCGAATCCCGCTGGTTCACTTGTCTTCTCTGGTTTAATCGCGAGCACTATCTATGACTACGAAGCAGAAAAACAAGCGCACGGACACCAGCCCCACATGCAGAAAATGGGATCGTTCTTTTCAGGCTTGTTTGAAGTGGATGAACCATTGAAGTGTACAGGTTCCATATGTTACTTCATTACTTCTTTGATCATGTCAGGGTTTTGCATCATTGCAGCTATCTTAAGCATGATTCTGGTGCACCGAACAAAGACTGTCTATGCAAACATCTATGGAAAATTGCGCAGTTGAACTCGGGATAAGAAATTAAGGAGGTTATTACAACTAGGCTACCTGGGTCCATTCTACGGCGGTGTTTGTGTAATCTCGGTAAGTTTTGTGGGATTCCTCGTCTCTGTCATCAAGCATATTGCTACAAGGATGACACAGTTTGAGAATTATTTCAGAGCAACTCTCAAGCAAACACATTCTGGTATTTCTTTTTTTTTTTTGGTTTAATTTTTTTGTTGTAACTGCATACATATGCTGCTGTTGAATTGTTGTAGTGTTGTAAAGCTTCATTTATTCATTTTGGACAATCAATCAGTAATATTTTTGTGATGATATTAAGCACACATTATATCCTCTGAATCTTTATTTTTCTTGCCTTTTCTATTTATCAAAGTTTAAGAAGAGAATCTGTGCTTGTTTTGTTGCTTTAATGTGTCTGTGATCTGAAGCCTGTGCAGTTCCTTCTTACCTAAAATTAGTCTTGCAGTCGGAATACAAAGACAGCTTAGACATTCATTGGCGTCGCAAAACGTTACCTTGTTTGTTTATGAAGTTATCTTGCATGAATGGTTATTATTAGGACGGTCTAACGCCACATTTTTCTGATGACTTATTTCAAGAAAGCGAGTTCTATGGAATTTTTTGACCGACTTCTATTAGTAAGTTACTTTCTGAGAAATTGAAGAAATAGGACAAGAGCTAAGTTAAGCGAATTATTAATCATCTTCTTGTCGCCTAGCAGTTTGCTTGGTGAGATTTGCATTTTATCAGGAATTGAAAGCTCTGCAGTCTTTCCTTATTTCTCCTTCACTACCAGTCTTGACTTCAATTCTACCCATCTTTATGATGGCATCAACAAAAGCCTTGTAGAATTTGTTTTGGTTATCAGCAAAATCCACAACTATAGGTTTGGTTGCAGAATCAGAATACATCACCTCATCCGACGTGGACAATCCAATTCCTCTCATCAGATTCTTGTAATAACCATTGTCGAATCTTCGTGGAGTTTCAGGATCCATGAAGATTGTCTCATCAGGGGTATCCTGGTTATGCTAGGGCACCGACACATCAACATCTAGGCATATGTTGCATCCAAAGAAGGGTGAGGTTGGGAAGCATAGAGGCGACTCGTAAATTGTTTGCAATGAGAGATGCCTATAGTGTGTGCGCCTGCGAGTGTAACCATTTCAAACTGGCTTAGGTTTTTCTTGGCAAAATTCGCCGTCAGCATGGTGTGATTGAAAAAGGACTCATGCAGGTTTCCTTCAACTCTAGATTTCTCGGAGATGAGTCCATCGCGACGTCCCAATTCCACGCTGAAATAAGGCCCGCCGGACTGATACAAGCCAAGTCAGGAAATTTCAGGATTGAAAAAAAGTTTGAAACTAAAAGAAATTGTCTTGTGATACAGATTTACTGACATAGACTATAGCATCCCTAGCAGCAATAGCCAATATGTCTGCACAGGAGACTACACCAGCACACAATTCTTCCAGTCTTTGCTTCACCTTGATTATAGTTTTGAATGAAGTATCTACGACATCCCAATTGATTTCCGCATACTTCTCCGCATTTGGTGATTCAATCATGATTGAAGCATCACATCCCTGAAGTCATGCAATTGTTGTGATCAAAAGTAAACAATGTTTGTTTGCGAAATATCGATATAGCATATTATTATTTAAATTGTAACTTTTAAAAAAAAAGCGCCACACTGTCATTTCTATGTTAATCAATCAAACAATATTTCCTGACTTGGAGATTGCATCATAATCTACATAACAATAACCCATATTACCTCAATGAAGCAATCGTGGTAAAACAGACGCAGGGTTCCCGAGATTACTGAGAAATTCTGAGTTTGAGTATATGATTCAATGAGAGCACTTTTCACTATGGATTCAACACCAGGACAAGTTGAGCTGTAAAATTTTTTTGTTAACTGTGCTTCTCCTCTCTCAGCTCCCACAATCATGATGAAAATGCTAAACCAAAACAAAACTCTCTCAACATCCATTTTTTTTCTTTCTCTACGTGATTGTGTGATTCTGTTCATTGTCATTTTTAACTTATTTATAGAAAGAAAGATTCGATTTGCTTTAGTTACTTGTATAAAAATAACATTGTTGGCACGTATCAAACAAAAAAATTTGGAGTCTTCAGTTGCTGTTTTTGTGTATTCAACGAAGAAGAAGAAAAACTGTGTGGATGAGCATATGTGGCGTGAATTAACATATGCAAATTTTGTCCTAAAAAATGAATGACAATTTAGGCAATAGGTTTATGTGGCCATGTATTGCTCTAGTTTGGCTTAAGGCAGGTCACGTACTTGTGTTTGTGATAATAAAATAAGGAAGTTAGACTTGAAAATATATGAACCTGCACCTGCCAAAATGAGTTTTCAATAAATTTTACCATTAGAATAAATAGATCTTGGTTCAGTGCTTAACATGTTAATTCTGAAAGGATTATTTATCGAGAGTTCAAATCCCAGAAAAGGCATTTGTTGAGAGGAGAAAAACTGTTAATGCTTTAATCATTGAAGTGAGAAACTAGTGTTTATACAAAAAAAAAATCCACTAAGAATTCAATATTTCCACCTTGTAGTGCTCAATAAGAGACGGTACTACTAGAATATAAGCCTTTTGGTTAACAACTTTGTTTATTAGAAATTCATCTTGTCTTTTAATTGGTTCTAATATTAAATTTTCCTATAAATACGCTGGATCAAAATTCATAAGAGGATACCAATAGTCTTGTATCCTGCTGAATGCAAAGGGGTTGAGTTCTCAATTCTACCCTAACAGTAAAAATGAAAAAAACAAAAAGATAGATGTATCAATTCTAGCAACAACAGTTAGCTGGTTTTCACTACGTACCAATGCATGAATTCTTTTTTTTTTTGGCAAAGGTACTAATGGATGAATTCATTCACTAAAATGTTTCATTCAACATATTTGTTAAAAAACAAATCTCAATCTTGGTGACATATATCTTAAGGGTCATAGCCAGAGTAAAGAGGTTTTTATAGGCCTTGAAATTGTCTTTTCTAATGTTGGTTTTTTAACCTTTTCATGTGCAATAGCCTGCAGAACGTAAACATGAGTTCAGATCTTGTTACACCATAAAAAGAAATGACAACAAAAAATTCTGAAACTTGAAGGCCTAGCCTCAGCCTGTACTGTTTCACATAAGAAAATTCTGAAAATTGAACGCAGACATGAGTTCAAATCTTACTATGAAAGACCCTTGAGAGTTTAACAAAATGATCATAAACACTTGGTGCTTGTAATTATTTTATGTGCTTGCCTTCCGGCTTCCACAACAAAGACTGTACATTATTACTCCAACATAACAAACAAACACTGTAGATATATATTTGTATATATCAAGAATTTTTATCACTGCAATCTCTTCTTATCCTTCCTTGGCTACCAGTCTTAACACCAACCCTTCCAAGTTTTCTCATGGCATCACCAAAAGCTGCTCCAAAATCAGCAGGGTTGTTTGCAAAATCAGTGACCATTGAGCTTGATGCCGGATCAGTAAACAGGACTTGGTCTGCAGTGAACAAGCCTTTGCCATTGACTAGATTCTGGTAATACAGATTGTCGAAAAGTCGCGGCGATACAGGGTCCATGTCAATGGCAATGCTGGGGTCTACATTCCGAGGACAGGCCTCCATCAACTGCTTGGCGTAGCTTGGATCGATAGTTGGATCAACAGGGGAGGAATCCGAGAACGAGTAGAGGCGCTTCGAGAATCGATTGCAGTGAGAGAAGCCTACCGTATGAGCTCCAGACAGGGCAATCATATCTGCTTGGCTCAGGTTGTTCTTGGCAAAGATTGAGTTAAGCTGAGACAGAGTGAAATCTGGTTCTGGCAAATTTCCAGCCACAAGTGATGCATCAGAAACCAACCCATCTCTCCTTCCAAGCTCTACATTAAATGGGGAACCACCAGCCTGATGAGTTTTCAACAATTCAAACACATGCAACAAAGTCAATTTTTTTGGTGAATTGAGTTATTTGGTACTGGAGTTATTTCCAGAGTCGAGAGTTCGATTTTCGGTGGAAACAAATAAAATTATTTTTTTAATGATTATAAAAAAATGTGAATTGAGTTAGTGACTAGATGATTACCAGGACAACAACATCTCTGGCAGAAATAGCCATGATATCTGCACAGGACACGACACCAGGACAAACTGCTTCCACAGCTTCTTTTGCCTTAGCAATGGTGTCAAACCCATCTCCTGCAAGGGAAAGATTGTCTGGAGCATCCTTCTCTGCATCTCCATTTGGTGATGAAACCATTACAGAAGCATCACAGCCCTACACAATATAATAGTAACTTGTCAACGACTGGATGGTTGAGGATTAGAAATTTTCAAACATATTAGAAAATCTCAACTTTGTTGTTGTACAAGTCAGAATAAAAATATGTTTACTTGTCAGGTTTTCCTTGCTGGGAGTAGGTGGTGTCAAACTATTTGTTATAATTGATAACTTTTCTTCTGTTGTAATGTTTATCTCTCATATTTAGTCAACTTTTATGTTAAGTGCAACACTCAAATGCTACTTCAACAGTTTCCAATTATGACCAATTATAATGATTAACCAAAAAAACATGTTTATGCTACAATTTGAAAGAAGACATAAATCAATGGCATACTTTACTTGTACTGCATATACGGATTAATGTTCTAAATGATCAAACAAAGATCATCATTTATTGGACTTAAATTAAAAGGGATATCATGCTACAGTAACATGGATTGCTATGCAGGTTTATGTTTATTATAAAGTTTAATCCAAAGGAGATCAAAAACTAATGATTTAGCATTTGTTTCGAAAATCGAATGATGGACATCTTAAGGGTGGAGACGCCTCAAGTACCACTAAACTATGATTAACGCGTACCGTAACTAAGCAGTCATGGAAGAAAAGGCGCAGAGTTGCCGGAACTGTTGTGAAAGTCTGGCTGAACTTGTTAGAAACAGTCTGTCTCACAATAACTTCAACGGTTGGACAAGTTGAGCTGTAGAAGTTCTCCACTAGTTGTTCATGGCTCCTCCCTATTGCCATCAAAGCAACTAATATGACCAAGCCTCTCCTAGCCTCCATTTCCTCAGAACTTAGCTTGAATGATGAATTGTTTATCACTATATATAACGTAGGAACTAACAGCAAATGAAGTAGTAACTGTGTTGCTACTAGGTCCATGCGTTTAACAGTTCAATATCCATAATGTATTCAATATTAACAATGTTATTTTATAATTGGACTTGGTTAGTTCATTTCCTCAAGTATATTCTATCCAATGAGTGATTGCCATATAATTATATAATATTGACATTTTATCGTTGAGAGCTGTAGTGAAGTGACTCAAATATCTCTTCCCTTAACCAAAATTTTCAAATTTGAATTTTCATATGAATATATATTTACACGACTACTACCAACTTGAATCTGAATTGATCGGATTTATTAAGAAATTATTTGAATATAGAGTGATTTGATAAAATAAAATAAAATGTTGGCATATTCTTACTAGGATTATGCTCTTTTTTTTAGTCATATTCAACATTTGCTCTCTTGCTTCTTGGTTTGGAGCTGCTATTTGCATTTTTAGATTATTTCTAGATGGCAATTAGGCACTGCAGCTTACCTTTCTCCTCCTTTGCTTGTGAGTTAGAAATGATAATGACACATTAACAAATCTGGAAATTATTTAATGGACTCCAATTGAATATTTTAACAATAAATTTTGTCAACTTGAACAGTTTTTTATAGATTGAGCACCAAATAACATCAAATAGGCAAGAATTAGCTAGGAAGTGAATTACTGATGTATGCGTGAATCCAATCTGTAATAAACATTTGTATATATGGAGTCACGTAAGTTAAATACACCTCCTAACAAATTCTATTTATTTATTTGTTATATCATTAATAATTTATAAGTTCATTTATACTAAAATTAATTTTAAAATTAAAATACCATGAATTAAATTTTTGTCCGAGTAAATAAAATGATTTATAAAAAAAAGTATGGTCATTTGTCAAAAAGAAATTGCTTTGTGGTCTTCCGTGGCTGGCTGTAATCCCGAAAGGTGGCCGCATTATGTAAGAGATTGGCATTATATACTTTAATACCGTCATAATTAGGTGAAAGATTACTTTTACTTTGGAAATAAAGAAACGTAGAGGGCTAGTTTAGTTGTGAAAAGCAATTTTTTTGTTTTTAATTTTTGTTTTATAAAAAAATGAAAAATGTGTTTATTTGGTGATAAAATAAAAAAATAGAAAATAAGGGACTTTTTTGTTAAAATAATTGAAATTTACTTTATATAAATTACATGAACCAAACAATGTCTTCTTTTCAAGTGATAAAAAATGGTAAACAAGAAAACATACTAAAATTTATTTTCCGAGATTTATACACATTTAGAATGGAGCAGATTGGTCAGTTAATTTTATCTAGGAACACTAAACTATTTGACTCAACTCATTTCGCTCACAAAAGTGAGATTTTGTTTAAGATAATTATTAAACTTTTTTAATTTGTTCAAGGTCACTCTAACCATTTTTTATGAAATCTGATAACAAAAATATGAGATGGCGCACACATGCTATTTTTTAACCTTGCCAAATGATGTGTAAACAAATTCTAAACACATCAGATTTAAAGCTCTACCTCGTTGGCCTGGTCTCAGGTCAGGTCTTAGAATGTGAGAGTTTTAAACGCATTAAAAATTTGATGTGTTTAAAATTATTTACGTGGCATCTGGTAAGTTTAAAAAAGAACACATATCTGCACCATCTCATATTTCTGTCACATGATTTCAAATAAAACGATCATCAGTGTGACCTTTTGAGACAAATTATGGAAGTTCAATGACTATTTTGGACAAAATCTCACTTATGACCGAGTTGAACTGAGTTAAATAGTTGAGTGATTATGGATATAATTAACCTCATATTGATTTTGTATATTCTGTTTTGGAAACAGATATATATTGTATAAGTTTTCCAATTTTTTTTTATCTTTTTCTTTAAAAAAAACGATGACGGCACTTTAGAAACTTTATTGATAGCCCTCACTTATGGCGGAGGAAAACCGTAATTACATGTAATCTAACAAAACATAACAACAACCTGAACAAAACAACAACAACAAAGCTACCTAACCATCCAGCCTTGCTACATACCTATGTAATCCTTGGCAAGGATGTTTTGCAGTCCTGCTGGGGGTTGAAGCAAAATGTGGAGTCCTCGAGGACTAAGATGACCATGCTTAGCAAGCCAATCTGCCGCCCATTCGATTCCCTGTAAATATAATTCACTGTCACCACCCAGTCACGCCTTAGGAGCCGCTTTATTGCATGAACCAAAGCCCATTATTGATTAACAACAATTTCCTTGCGGTTTATCATGCTCACAACAATGAGGTTGTCACTTTCTGCGCAAACCTTCCTAAAACCCCATTGCCATGATAGCTCTAACCCCCAATTTTTTATCTTTCCTAATCCTTTTTATGTTTCCAAAACAAGGGACAATTGCACAAATTTTAAAAAAATTAAAATAGAAATTTGCAAATATATTACACTTTTAATTTTTTTTGCATGCCTACGGGATCAATTTTTTGGTAATCGGTGCGCCTACCAAAACTAAAAATGAAAATCGTAAAAAATACCGGATCATGCAAATACCAGTTAAATATCATCTGGATACATAATAAAATTTTATAAAAATGAGATAAAAATTTAAAAATCAATTGGATCTCAATGTAAAAAAATTGAAAACGAAGAAACATATAAAAAATATGTATAGCAAAAAATAAAGATGAATGTTAAATTATTCTATTAATGTTTAATCAGTTTTCAAATAGTGTTGGATTGGTATTTGAAAAGTTTTAAAAAACTATTCAATTGGTATGCAAGCAGTTATCGAATAGTATTAAAAAACTTTTCAAAAAGTCAATTGGTATGTAAACAGTTTTTCAATAGTGAGTATTTTTACTCAGTCTTCAAATGATATTCAATAGTTTTTCAACAAATATTAAAAGTATTCAGTTGATATTTTGAAAATTTCAACAGTATTTTGAAAATTTCCAATAAGTAATTATGATGCATGCTAAAATTGCATACATAATTGACAAAAATTTCTAACATTTTGGTCCTACAATTGAACATTTATTATGATATTTATATAATTATTGTATTTTGTAGGTTTGATTTGAATTGAATGAATTTGGATTAAAAATACGAGAAAGGGCATGAAGATTTGATGTTCAAGATACAAATAAGATGCAAGATGGAAAGACCCGAAAGAACCAAAGAAAAGATGAAGGAAAAGATGAAAAATGGGTAAAAAAAAGGCTACCACGGCCGAGGCACTGTTCACAAGTTATTGTTTATCGCCAAAAAAGCACCACGGTCGTGGCATTGTTCACCACAGCCGTGACACTCCTGGAGCTCAAAATCAACATGTGACGCAAATGTCAATTCTTGTAGGGACCAAAGGCATCTTTGAGGGCATTTTTTAGAGAAATTTTGTAGGGTTATTAAGTCATGTGAGGGGGTATAAATACTCCTAAAATTTACTATTTTAGGCATTCTTGGACTCCTAAGAATCATTCCCTTTGCTTCTTCAATTTTTAGATAGAATATTCTAGGGTTTCAAGAAGGAGGGGAAAGCTTGAAGATCTCGGGTTTCTCTTTAAAGTGACATTAGAGAAGGGTTCTTGGCTTCCATCTTTTCACTTTTTCTTTATCTATTTAGATTAATTTCCATGTTTTGATTTTATTTCTATTTTTGCTTTATGTTAATTATGGTAACTTAAATATCTTATTAGGACTTAGAGATGTAAGCTATTGATGAATATTTGCTTATTAATGAATGGTTATTGTGTTTTATGTTCAATATTTGAAGATTGATTAATGGATCTTGTGATTTATGTTCTTAATTTGATGTTTGTCCATTGGAATTGATTTAATGGCTTGTTTTAATTGACTATTGTTGAGATTGATCACCTTGATAGTA
>CAODLS014219957.1:0-15820 GCA_948243855.1 Flueggea neowawraea | reverse complement strand
AATGAACTTACATTGGATTGGTGGAGTGTACTAGCACTTCTTTTAGAATCTCTATTCTAAAACTCAAAAAATAATTTTCTCTCTTTGAAAGTATCACTTACTAATTCGGCCTTGTCTTGAAAAGAATGCAAGGAGTGCACCATATTTATAGGCATATGAGGAGACCTAAATAGGTGCATAAAAAATCTAAAATTTTCTCCTTGACCTTGCAAAAGTCGTCCCTCATCATATTCAAGCAATAGGGTGCCGAATTTGCTTTCCTAGTCTTACTAGGTTTGCCTTTCTTGTCCCACAAGAATATTTACTCCCTAATTAATTTTGTCACATACAAATCAGGGTTTTCTTTTCCTTATCAAACAAGAATAAAACTCCTAATTAGTTATGGACTCATAATTACTTAGTGCATATGTCGAATTCATCATTGTCACACAAGGAAAATGACTCCTAAAAAATAGGAAAGTGGAGCCAAATTTGTCCCTCCCTTTTTAGGTTTATTGTGCTGAATTTTCATGCTCCTAATTAGGTTAGATTTAGCTGAAATTCACATGGGTTTCATTAATGTTATTGGACTTTTAATTATATGATACATTACCATAAAATAAATCACACACATGGGCTGGATTATGTCACACATAATTAAATAATTATAACCATGATAATTGGTGACTCATATTAAAAGCCCATTACATTAATGGACCATGTATTAACTCTTATTTAACACATAAATTATAAAGCCCTGAATTATTATTGATTAATCAAATTAATTATCTTAATAATTCAATTATCACAAAAAGAGAACCTTTGTAACAATCCAATTCGTTCTTGTGTGTGATCCAATATGCCCACTAGAAATTGACAATGGGCCTTTTCCCAAACATTTGGGCTTAAAGTTCATAAGCTGTATCTAGTAATACATTATGACAACCCAAAATCGAGTGGATGTCGGTAATCCGAGTTAACCTTTCACAGTCTGATATTTAGTCATTTTGTCTCACGATATCTCATCTAAGTATAAGACATGGTCACATGTTAACCTTATATTGCTTAGCATGTTTCTTAATCTTAACTAGATTGATATAAGAAATGATATTGATAAACCCCTTTATCAATTCATTCGAGTATGCATATATTCCATCAATCCTACTCATCAAGTGGTCAAGAGATATCACTCTTCATAAGAGGAACAAATCCATCACTCTCACTATCACTCCTCTACATGATTCATGACATATCCAATCATAACCTTTATTGTTACCCTGTTACGGATAACATTTGACTAAGTCAAATATGTGATTCCTTATGTAGGAGTCGATAGTGAGTTTCAGTCAGAGGACTCAAACATCACCACTGCATGAAAGCTACTTTGTGACAACAATCCATGAAGTGCTTTCATAGCGGTCCAGTGCAATACATGTTCCCCAATATGTATTTATGTTCTAAATTGATATCTCATATGGATAATCAGTAAAACTTGATTATCCATTTAGCAACATACTAATCTTAATTCATTATTATTCCCATGATAATGATCGATTAAAGACATTTGGAATATATTCCTTTTATCCTTATGGTTTTACTATCAAGTCACGCACTTGATGGCATAAAGAAGAATAAACTATTCATGGAGTTTTATTTTCATAAAACATATAATATTTCATAGAAATGAAATGTCTCTTTATTAAATAATTGAATGACAATGTACATTGATCATTGGAATAGGGCACAATTCTACTAGAAATATCAGTGAAATCAAATACAAAGAATATAAAATATATCAGAGAAATCAAAAGGAAAAATAAGAAAACCCAGTAACCCAACAACATCTCGATGTGGATCTCTAAAACAAAAGAAGAAGCCCCGGCCAAAAGGGCGTCACTGACCAATATACAATGCCTAACTGAGCAAGATGTCGAATGGTTACCGAGTCAGAAGTCAACCTGCATGTAAAGTAGATATAGACAAAGCAAAACAAACGGGGGTCAGGCCCCAATGAAGAATGGCACTCTAGAGTGCCTCATATGTGTCTCACAAAGACTGGTTTGAAAACAATTTAAAATACCACATGCAGGTATAAAAAAGAGTATATATATGTACACACTACATATGTAGTAGAGTTTCTGAAAACATTTCGAAAATATTCGCAGACAAGGCAAATAGAACGCACGAAAACATTTGTAATACTAGTTATAGTATCAAAACAGAGTCGGAATATACTGGTTATAAGGGAACTAGATACAGAGATATAACAGGTGTGGACTCCGCCATCCCCCAAGTACAAAGTATATGTAGACTACATCACAAATCAAATAATGCGTCATGTCAGGACAACATGGCTATCAACACTCCCTGATAGTTGGGGCTTCATCAGAGCATTGGTATACTAAAGACTATGTACCCCATCACATAGGTGTCCCCATATCAAAAACAAATCATAATAATTATATATACAAAAGCAAGGCATGCAAGCCACATTCAAAAAGAGAGAAGATATATATACCATACATTGAGTTTCAAAAATAAAGATTGATCATTAATTCACATAACCAATTTATTATTTAGGTCAATCCCCAGATTAGTGCAATTACAAAATATAAGCCAAACACAACAAAAAAAATACAGTTTTGAGGTATAACCTATGTGTCTAAAGCTACAATTCACTCTCCTGATAGTCCAAGCTATAACAGTCAAACACCACTTGTGAGCAGCTAATCTCACTAGCACAAACATGAAGCTGAAACAGAAATATATAAAACAAGATATATCAGAAACAAACAATGAATGACTTTGGTACTGTGGTTGTACCAAAATGTGTGCACATGTAAATGCAGACTCAACACTTAAACAATGCCCGGAATCTCATTTCGGTCAATGATACTTCGGTAATAACCCAAATATCGGAATCTATGTAAAATTATGATTTGGTCCTCAAACTTTTGAAAAATTACATACTAGTCCTAAAAGTTCTCAAAAATTTCAAACAAGTCCCCCAACTCTTGGATTTTGTAAAATATAAAAAATGACATCTTTGGTCCATCGGAACCTTGATAACTCGAGTTAGCATGAAGCTCAACTTGAGTTATCTAGGCCTCAGATTACTCGAGTAAGATGAATGCCTAACTTAAGTTATCCAAGCCTTGGCTTACTCGAGTTATCCATTTGGTCAACTCGAGCAAGTCATCTTTTCAGAATTTCCAAAACTCGATCCAACGTATTTTCACCAATAAGAATTCCAAACAATCACCCACATTAACTCCAAACAATTTCTTGAACATGAAACTAAGGTCCAAACAAACAAAACAACTCGTAATTATCCAAAATCTACCCAAACCGAAATGATCTAACCCATTTATGATCATCCTTAATTCTGGTGATTAAAGGCCAACTCTAGGTGTTTCTAGAATCTCAAATGCATGATCTAGCAACCCCAAACACCCATTTCAACAGAGGCATCACAGATCTGACTCTATGAACATGAATTTAAAACCCTAACATGCACATCTTGCAAAAGGATGAAGAATTGAAGAAATGCAAGGGTTTAGAAGCATAATCTTACCTCTGAGATGATGTAGAACTAAAGAGAAGTAGCTTAAATGAAATTTGGACGAGTTTGGAATGTTTGAAAGTGAGAGAGTCGATTAGAGTCAAATGAGTCGGGTAGGGGGTATTTATAGAATTTTTGTCCGAACATGCTCTAACTCGAGTTGCATACTCTCTTAATCGAGTTATCTCTTCCCAAATCATTTTGGGTTCATGGATTACTCGAGTTATCCAACAACTTACTCGAGTAATCTAGATCCCATATAACTCGAGTTACATAAATCACTAACTTGAGTTATCCGACCCCCACATAACTCGAGTTACTTACTTTGCTAACTCGAGTTATCACTCTTGAAATGCCAAAAACAAATTAACACCCAAAGCTAGAGATTCAATTGAAGATCTATCGAAACCTTATCAAAAAGAGCGGGATGTTGCATGAATCATCATCAAGGAATCTTCTTTTCCTCCTTTTTCCATATTTCTTCAAATAGGGGCAGCCCGGTTTAACATGGCCCGATTCATTACATTCATAGCAAATCAGTTTGTTCCTCTTCTTGCTGGTCTTCTTTGCCTCTCTTTCCTTGTTGAGAAATTTGTAGAATTTCTTTGTGAGGTTCTCCACACCATCAACCTCTTCATCATCATCCTCACTTGAGCTTTCAATATACTTTAATGCTTTAAATGCAATACCTATGTCTTTTTTCTTCTTCTTTTTCTTCTTTTTCTTCTTCTTTTTGCGTTCCTTCTTCTCATATTCTTCCATACTCATTTCATAAGTGAGTAAGGAACCAAACAACTCCTACAAAGGCAAGGAATTCATATCTTTAACTTCTAAGATTGCATCCTTCTTTGAAGCCTATGATTTAGGAAGTGATCTTAACGTCTTCCTCATAATCTTAGAATTTGAATATGTTTTCCCCAGAGACTTGAGCCCATTGAAGATGTCATTAAAGCGATCAAATGTTTCTTTAATGGATTCTCCTTCCTCAATCTTAAACATCTCATATTTATGAACAAGGAGAAAAATCTTGTTCTCTTTGACTTGTGTGGTGCCCTTATAAGTAATATGTAAAGTCTTCCAAATCTCATGTGCATTTTCACATTGTTGGACTTTGTTGAATTGAGTTTTGCTAACTGCATAAAATAGTATGTGCATAGCCTCGTTGTTGTATTGTACCATCTATTTGTCATGCTCAGTCCATTCTTCTTCTAATTTGGTCCTTTGAACACCATTAATAGTCTTTTTAGGGACATAAGGACCTTTTTCTACTGCATACCATATTTCTTCTGCTTCACATTTGAGAAACACCATCATCTGAGTCTTCCAGTACACATATTCGCTGCCATAAAAAAAGAGCTCGATTAATGGATAATCTTTCATATCTAGATAAATCTCCTAAAATTGCCATTTTGATCTTTAATATCAAGGTTGTTAGAACTTTAAAACTTTGAGCACTCAAGCTCTGATACCAATTGAAATCCCAATATTGAATGGCAATCCAAGAGGGGGGTGAATTGGATTTTTAGCAAGTTAAAAACTTTGTTGAAATTATTTTGCAAACTAAAATAAATAACAACTTAAAATCAAATATCCAATCCACATAAAACAATGTAAATCAAATGCAAATTAAAGAGAGAAGGGAAGATATATATCAAAGCCCAAGATTTATAGTGGTTTTAGTCCTCCTTTACCTACACCCACTCCTCTAGATCTACTAGAGAATTTCAATCAACTATCTCCTCACTTCTGGGTGGAGGGAAACTGTTTACAACACTTGTTTTTACGGGATCAACAAACAAACTGTTACACCTTGTTTTAAGGACAAAACAAACAAACCAAATTGCTAGTTTTTGAGGGCTAAGCTAGAAAATCAAAACTAATTATTTTCAGGACAAAACAAACAAACCAAAGCTCTAGTTTTTTTTTGCAGATAACAAACAAGAAAACCTACACCTCTAGTTTTCTAAGGCTCACTAGCAACCACTATTGTTTTTCTAAGGCAGAACAAGAAAACTTATCTACCCCAAGCAAATAACCTTGCTTAATACAAAAATAAACCCAAGGTATAGCATATTAAAGCTCTTAAAGACCCAGAAACAATATAGCAAATAAATAGGTCAAATGGGTTTGAAAGGTAGAGAAGAGAGATAAAGTGAATAACAATTCTTAGCAAGGGTATCTCTTACTTCTCTTCTATCTTAGGATGTCTATTTATAGCCACTTTTATAAATATAAATGTTGGAGCCTCGAAGTAGCCATTCTTAGAGAATGAAAGTTCTATTTTAATTGACGTCACCATCATTAGCGTGCGTTGTTACTCATCAAGGTGTGTTCTTTAAGCATGCATCAGATATCAATATGTGTTGATGGCCATTAGCGTGCCTTGTTGAAGTTGCAGTGCTTTTGGTTGAAAAATGGCTTTCATTAGCATGCCTAGATAGTCATTAACGTGTGTTGATCATCACTTCAATGTTCCTTGTTGAATTATCAGCGTGCATTGCTCCACATTCTAGAATATGAACTTTGACCTAGATATCTATTAACGTGCCTTGTTCATTCTTTAATGTACGTTGTTGAATTTGATCAAGATTGCACCTTTGAAATCCATGCCAGCATGTCAGAGAATATTCAGATTCAAATTTTGAGGAGCGTCTCAACTTTGTCTCTATCTGAAGCTCGTCAATGTGCGTTGTTCATTATTCTTCAACGGTGATAGTAGGCGTTCTTGATTTCATCAATGTCTCCTCAACGTAATGGCTTTGACAAGTTATGAGTTAATTCATCGACAACGTGCGCTGATGATCATTAAGGTGCTTTGTTCTTCATTAACGTACTTTATTGAATCGACAAGGTGCCTTGATGCCAAATATCATCAAGTCTACAATTTTGCACTTCTTTCATGAATGTTTTGCAATAATCATCATCAAAATCGAACTCAACAATACAATCAGCGACCAACTAACCCATAGAATTATGGAGAAATTAAAGAGACTCATAAATTTACCGAATCAATCAGCTGATTCTTTAACCTAACATCAATTAATCAAGAAAAATCAAACTATGCCTTGATGAACGTGGCATCCTCTGACACATCATTGTCAATCACAACCTTGAAAAAAAACACTTTCAATTGCTTCCAAAAAATCGAACATTCTCTTTCTTAAATCACTAAACATTGGGATGATCTACTATATATTGTGTTGCCAGGAAATTAAAGGAAACTAAACTATGTTAAAATTTGCACACTTTTATTTGTTCAACTTCAAAATTTATCCTAATTAAGCCAAAATTAAGGCTTAATTCAAACTATAACTTTATTAAAAGCCAACATCAAGAATGAAACCCAGGATCCCAAAATACAAAGTAAATAACAAATCCACTTGAAAAAAATGAGAATTGTGGGGAACATATCCTCGTCGAATTTGTGTAAACTGAGGGAAGTTGGCCTCCTCCATCGAAGAGACGGAAGTGGAGGAGAAACAACAGTGGATGGAAGTGGAAGAGGTGGAGCGCCTGGGGTTGTTTGAGTATTGTTCCTTCTCTTACCGAAACTTCTTGTTCTCTTACCCTGCAAGAATTTTCAAGAAAACCAGTTGTAGATCCATTCAACATAGAGAGAAAGAGAAAAACTAAAATGATACTTTCTTTCTTTTTTCGTTACCATGGCACTGGCAACAGTGATGAGGAAACCCTAGCTCACCTTGGTTGGTTTCTATGATTAACAAGGTTGAAGGTTGAAGAAAGAGTCAAAGATCTAATCTAGTCCAATCATCACAATCAAACTCTTGAAGGTCGAAGGAAGAGTCACATGTCAAATGAAGAGTGGAAACGACAAAGGTCGAAGGGGGAGTGAGGTGTGTGAAGATATTTTTTCTTGTGAAGACTAAAGAGTAGACAATGGAGTGGGTGCCGAGTTTGTTTTGTAAAGACTGAAGTGGACCGTGTGGGTTTTTTGAGTGGATTGAGGCTGCCAGGCTATGGCCTGTGATTTTTTTTTTCAATTTAGTTAGTCTATAATTTATATTTAATTTTTAAAAAAATTAACAATATATTTAATATTTTTTAGTTGATAAAAAACTCTAATATATATATATATAATATTGTTTATAACAATTGAAAGACTATTTTTATAGTTTTGTGTATAGTGTATTCAAATATAGTTTATAACTAATCAAAAAATGCTTTAAATAATGTTGAAGAAACAATAGCATTTGTGTACACAACAACTTAATGTCTTTCAAGAAGCAATAGGATTATATAGTGAATATAGTGTATAACAGTTGAAAGATTTTCAGTTTATAACAATATCATTTGTGTATGTTCCCTAATGTCTTTTAAGAAATAATAGTATTATATAGTGAATATAGTTAATTGACTAATGTTGAAGAAGCAATAATATTATATAGTGAATATAGTTAATTGAATAATGTTGAAGAAACAACACCACCTTTGAACACTTTAACTAATGTTGATTGTGTAACGGCCGACTCGATTCTTGAATGAACTCTCATGTGAATCTAAGATTTGTTGGGAAAGATACATGGTCACTTGAGTAAATGAGGTATTACTCGAGTAATATGAAGCTTTGATAACTAGAGCACTGGAGAGAACACTCGAGCAGAGGTGAATTTTTTATTTCTTTTGAAAATATGAATTACTCGAGTAATGTGTTATATAACTCAAGTGAAATAATGCTTGGATTACTCGAGTAAGAGGAGTCGTTACTCAAGTAAACGAAGGTTTTATTTCGTGCAGAAGAGAGTGTCTTAACATAACTGGTTTTTAGTATTTTCTTAAACTGTTATATGTAACAGTTGTCTAGTTTTATATTTGGATATACCTACCTGAGGGTGTGGATTTTGTATATATATGGGATGCCTATGCTATTGTGTTAAATGTAGGCTTTGGTATACTACTACTTTAAGAAGGCCCTCGTTACCTGGGTAGTACGATAGCCGTGTGCTCGGCCAGGCACATGTATCTCAGTGACACATTCACTTCAATATCTATTATTATACAAATTTTGTTATTCCGTGGCATAATGGCTTCAGTTCATTGTTCCATTATCAGGTCTGCTATACATATGATAAAATATTATTCGAAAATGGTATCGCCTGATCATATGCTATTTACTCTAAAGCCTAAAGGTAAATGTTTTTCTTGAAGGCATTTGAGTATTATTATATATTTGAACTTCTATATATCCTGGCTCTTTTATTTGAATATGATTTGCTTAATTTTCTAAATGTTTCTGTCATGACCCATTTTTGGACCATGACTGGCGTATGAGGCGAACCGTCTGTGGAAGCCCAATCCATCTCATACAAGCCTCGGAGTACAAAACTTATAACTAATTTTACAAATGAAAGTACAAATTTTTTTTCCATTAATTCATAATAATAGCAAAGGTAATAATAATATTACTAAATAGATAATCATTTTAATATATATCAAAATAGCTATACAAATCCATATACCCACGAATATCTCGGCGTGGAGCAATTAACAAAACAACTAAACTGGGCTCGAAACAAAAGGGCACTTGAAGCTACCTCTGAAAATCTCACTGGTTGTTGAATGCTGAAGGGTTACAATCAACAAAATTACCTGAAAAAGAAGTTAAGAGTAAACAAGAAAAAGAAAGGGAGTGATAACCCAGTGAAAAAATGACACTCCAGAGAAGCCTCAGACCTTATGTAAACTGTTTTGAAAACATTTTAAAAAAATACCACACACACGTATATACTTGTACTAATGATATACACTCGTATATACATACTTATATGATTTTGAAAACATTCGCACATATAGCAAGCAATAGACAATCATACAAGATATAGATTTCAGAGATATATATATTTAAGTATATAAACATAGAATAGACAACAAAAACATAATACTATTGTTTCAAGGATATTTTCGTTGGAGCAAACAACATATAGTCGTGCATATCACTATCATAATAGAAAACATATAAGACATACTATATGCATACATACATATTCGCTTTATTCAGACTAATCAAAATTATAATTTTAACATCTTATTATTCAATTACAGAACAAATAGATCTGATGCTTACTGATCATAAACCCATATTATATTAAAACTGCATTGAGTAGATCAGATCAAAGTAAACTAGTAGCCTCAAGAGTCCATAAAGTACCCGACTTATGAGGGCTAATAGTTGACAGACTTAGGGGCTCAAACTAGTACTCCGTCTACCCTAAGGGTCTCAAAGCTGTGATAGACAAAAACTGATCTAAGTAAATCTACAAGCATTGTAGTTCATGTGCTCGAGCAAGAAATACCTCGTCAGACTACAATACATGATTTGGTTAAGTTTCTAAATGTTTTTCTTGAAGGCATTTGTTTTTCTTGAAGGCATTTGAGTATTATTATGGATTTGAATTTCTATATATCTTGGCTCTTTTTATCTGAATATGATTTGGTTAAGTTTCTAAATGTTTCTGTCACGACCCTTTTTGGATCATGACTGACGTACGAGGCGAACCGTCTGTGGAAGCCTAGCCCATCTCATACAAGTCTCGGAGTACAGAACTTATAACTAATTTTACAAATGAAAGTACAATTTTTTTTGTTTGTTTTTTTCCATTAATTCATAATAATAGCAAATGTAATAATAATATTACTAAATAGAAAATCATTTTAATATATATCAAAATAGCTATATAAATCCATATACGTACGAATATCTCGGTGTGAAGCAATTAACAAAACAACTAAATTGGGCCCAAAACAAAAGGGCACTTGAAGCTACCTCTGAAAATCTCACTGGGTCCTGAATGCTGAAGGGTTACAATTGACAAAATCACCTGAAAAAGAAGTTAAGAGTAAACAAGAAAAATAAAGGGAGTGATAACCCAGTGAAGAAATGACACTCCAGAGTAGCCTCAGGCATCACATAAACTATTTTGAAAACATTTAAAAAAAAAACACTACACACACATATATACTTGTACGAATGATATACACTCGTATATACATACTTATATGATTTTGAAAACATTCACACAGATAGCATGCAATAGACAATCATACAAGATAGAGATTTCAGAGATATATATATTTAAGTATATAAACATAGAACAAACAAAAAATACATAATACTATTGTTTCAAGGATATTTCCGGCAAAGCAAACAACATATAGTCGTGCAGATCACTATCATAACAAAAAACAGATAAGACATACTATATGCATACAAACATGTTTGCTTTATTCAGACTGATCAAAATTATAATTTTAATATCTTATTATTCAATTACAGAACAAACAGATCTGATGGTTACTGATCATAAACCCATTTTATATTAAAACTGCATTGACTAGATTTGATCAAAGTAAACTAGCAACATCAAGAGTTCATAAAGTACCCGACTTAAGAGGGCTAATAGTTGACAGAATTAGGGGCTCAAACTAGTACTCTGTCTGCCATAAGGGTCTCAAAGCTGTGACAGACAGAAACTGATCTAAGTACATCCGTAAGCATTGCAGTTCACGTTCTCCAGTAAGAAATACCTTGTCAGACTACAGTACAATATACTATAGGAACATAAGCAATAATAAAGATTTACTAAATTCATTAAACCCAATCATATTAGAACATCCACATGAAACATCAAACAAATCTGATAAATTCCCTAACTAATGGTTGTGGACTTTGCCACCGGATCTGATCCCGTGTGTATGGCCGAACACATAGTATTACCACCAATCCTGGTAACTAAGTATCTAGACAATGATATACCAAATGCTACGATTACCCCCATAGCATAGGTGTCACATATCAAAATAATTAATAATAATTTCTTACGGAAAACAGAAACATAGAAACAAACAAATATTCATAGTGTTTATCATATTCTATTGAATACAGAATCATAATAAAATAATAATAAAATAATTAAAAAAACATAAAATAAAGCAAGCTAACATAAATTAAAATAACACGAATAGCTATTTCAGAAGTCAAAAAAACAGATGCAAAAAAGCCTTCGAGCAAACAATTATTTACTGAATATAACTTAACTGATCTAACATGGAGAGGTATACGTATAATATAATTTCCTAATTAAAGAAAATATCTGCAAAAATTTTAGAACAGGTTTTCTTATCATGAATTACACATACGTCAGGTTTTATAGTTACCGAGCCATTATTAGTCTGAATTACATGCCGAAGTCCAAGCATAACGAAAGCATATAATTTTAAGAGACACAACCTATGTGCCTGTGTCTGTGTCTGAAGCTGTCATTTCACTCACCTAAAAATTCGAGCTAGATGGCCTAGTCACGCTCTATTGTTGGCTGGCTAATCTCGCTGACCAGAACACAAAACTGAAACAATTATCAAAGCAAAGTCAAACATATGAGACTGACATTGTGGCAATACAAAAAATGTATGAAAATGCAAATGCAAACATGGACACTCGAGTAACGCTCAAATCCCTATTTCGAATGAAGATCTAACATAATAATTGAAAATCTAATTCCGATGTAAAATTATAATTTAGTCCTCAAACTTTGGAAAATTACGATTCAATGCCCAAAATATTTGAGATTTAACATTGAGTCCCTAGCACTCCAAAAATCATTAATTAACTCTCACAATCTAAAAAATATATAAATTAACTCTCTAAATATACAAAATCCAATTTCAGACCCTAAAATGCACAATATCACTTTTGGTCTCCATGGCAAATTACCAAAATAGTCCAAATTTTGATTCAACCAATAAAAATCGATTCTAAACACCCACATTGGTCAATCTCAACATCAGGAACATAAATGTACAATTATTTCATAAAAAACAACCCAATTTCTCTAAGAATTGCATCAAAACGGAACCTAACCCTAGCCCCACCAAAAACTCATCAACTCTCTCACTTCAAGGTTTGATTCTTGTTAATCGAAGTCCTATCTAACATATTCTAGCAACCTCAAGTATCCATTTCATCAAAATAATTCAAAAATTCAAACCCATAAGAAATTCGGGAAAAAAGAAAAATGCGGAATCAAAGCATGAAAACAAAGTAAAATTCGAAAAAGAAGTGTAATCTTACCTTAGATGATGTTAAGGAATGGGTGAACAATAAGAGTGTGTTTCAGACAAGATTGAGAGGGGTTTTAGTGAAAAAATGAGAGAAAACGACAAGGAGGGTCGGGTTTTTGGCGTTATAATCAAAACGTACCGTTTTAGCAATTTTCCATGCAATGTACGTCATTTTAGCACTCAACGTACGCTATACAAGGTCACAACGTACATTCCCAATCCACAAAATACATTATTATACTTCTAATGGCGTTGAATTCTAAAAAACAAGGTACAACGTGCGTTTCAAGTTCACTACGTACGTTGTGTTCTATCAACGTACGTTTTACTTCATACAATGTACGTTGCTTGGAATTTTCTAGATAACGTACGTTGGCAAATTTTGCAATGTCCGTTGTGCAACCTTCAGCTCACATACTCGACTTATTTCGCTTCTTGTAGAGTCGATAATCACACTAGAAGGGGGGTTGAATAGTGTGGTAATAGAAGCTTTGAATTTTCTTCGAAAATGAGTGCGATAAATGAAAGAACACCAAGAACTTATAGTGGTTCGGCCAACTCGATGCCTACATCAATTACCTAAGTATCACCACTTAGGATTTTCACTATCAATCTTATCAAAGATTACAACTTCACTTTCTAGCTAAGTGAGAACTCTTACAAGTTTCTTGATTCCGGTGCAAGAACAAAAAACAACCTAAGGATCTACCATTGATCCCTCTTACAATCACTCTTTTAAAAGTGTTTACAAACACTCACCAACAGATTAAAAGCTAATGATACAAGCAAATGAAGTATGATATTGAAGAACAAATACACTTGTATCAATAAATGAGAAATTCAATGCTTTGATGCTTGGTAGTTGTAAGAATTCAATGCCCAGATGTTTTGTTATTTGTTTCTGGCCTCCCAAGCATGTATTTATACTTATCTCTTGATTTCAGACCGTTGTGGGATGTAATGTAGCCATTGTGGTATTAAATGAGGCACATTTAATACACTGTCAGAGTCTTCTTACGTACGTGACATAAATCTTACGAACGTTACCTGACTTGATGTTCACCAGACGTACGTGATAAGTACATACATGTACGTTGATCATAGCTTATCCCTAGTTCACGTACGTGACTTCTATGTCTGAACCATCCAGTAGCTTAAGTTTTCAGTCCAGAGCCTCTCACGTATTTGAAATTCCATCTAACGTACTTTAGTTCAATATGACGTACGTGAGTTATTATGTTTGCGTACGTGAACGATCAACACTTGACCATTGCTTCATCTGTTTGTCTCGATCCACGTGAAATTCAAACAAATACCATCTGAACTGAAATCTTCGTCTTGTTTTGTATGTCTGACGTACGTGACTTTTGATTTCACACGTACGTGTGGCTTCATGCCTTCAATTGATTCAAGACTTCAATTTTCCCGCTTTAATTCTGATCATATTTCACATACTTTGGAAACCTCTCACGTACGTGACATTCTCTGACGTACGTGAACATTATCTAACGTACGTGTGATCACTTCTCCCAACTTCTAGTAGCTTCTCTTTCAGTTCGTGGTCGAACTCACGTATTTGAAACTATATCGACGTACGTGACATCCACACACGTACGTGACTTTGGACACACGTACGTGAATATTCCTCAGATCAAATTCTGTAGTTTGTTCATCATCAAAACTTAGAGAAATCTCAATGTTGACCACCCTTGGTCCAACAATCTCCCCCTTTTTGATAATGACAAAACACTTAACTCCCCCTGAACAAATGCATAAGAATTTGAAGATCGAATCAAGGTTTTTAGCCTTGTTCATTTGGTTAGCTTATCAACATCAATACGTATGCTAACTTGTGATTTTACTAGCTCCCCCTAAGATGGTGCATCATTTTTAAGACCGATTCCTTTTTATTCAAATATCAATTTTAACCAATTGTTTTTAAGCAATTTATAACATAGCATTATAACATACCTCTCCCCCTTTTTGTCATCGATCAAAAAACAAACACAAAACATACTCAAGAGAGACATCAAGAGTCATCATAGATACAAACATTAATATAAACCATCATGTCGGGAGTACAAACATCAATATATAACAAAAACTCAAAATACAAGTCATCCAAAATATACAAGTAATGAATGTAAAATGGATGAAATGTCGATCCTGGTCTCCATAATGATCATGTATGAAGCGAACATCTAAGGATCAAGACCAAAATCCTCAATGGAGAAAGACACATCCTGCTCAGGACCTCGAAGAAGGAATGTCGTCCGAAGGAAGACGCTCTAAGTCAATCCCGGTGGTAGAAGGTGTAGAAGGAACGGTAGGATGTGAATGACGAATGTAGCTCTCTAAGAGTGATCGAATGACTCACAACTCCCCTCATATAGACTCCAACGTAGGCTCAATAGCACGAAACTCACTCATCAAAGAAGTAATATCAGCCCTCATCTCCCTCATCTCTCATCGAATCTCAACAATCAAGGATGAATCCACCTCGTGAGCCACCTCAGGAGCACCTCTCTCTCTACGTCTACCTCTAGGCCTAGGATGACTAAGATCCTCCGTAACGGTAGCACCTGTACCCTCTCGCCTAAAAACTTGTTTCTCACGAGTGGAGAACGGATCACGAGAATTGGCAAAAGTATCACCATCTCTCAAATATGGATAGAAGACACAACCACAGTTAATGGTGTGATACAACTTCATACTCCTCAACATACCCTCATGTACCGTTTGGGTCCTAGTGATAGGGGTTCCCTTTAGGTTCGAAATATTAACCTCAAACCACTCAAAAATATCCATAAGGATCGAACCATATGGGAGATTGGCCTTATTTTGTTTCCATGTATCCTTGTAGCTCGGAGAGTGTAGGATAACAGTCTTTTCCATCATCCAATCCATGACAGAAAACACAAAATTCACCTTATCCCTTGGAGAATGTGATACATGAACTCCAAATCCCGGTCAACCATCTTATGTTGAGTGTTATGCTTTGGTATGATGTTCCTAGTAAGAGCACCATACATCATTCGCATCACATGACCAAAGTCATTCTGCTCAAATTTGGTGGTAGCACCAACAACCTCAATGACTGTCTTTGATGCCAAATAATCCCGCACATCACTCTTAGTCTCAACCTCTTCAACATCGAAATTTGAATCATCATCCGATACATCATTTTCATATTTGTATTGGAAT
>CAODLS014219558.1:0-16526 GCA_948243855.1 Flueggea neowawraea | reverse complement strand
AAAGATAGGGATCACACTGGGAATAATTTGGATGGTTCCAATTTCTAAAGCCAAGTATGATCAAGATGCTGCACAACGAGCCCTAGATTTCAATTTTGGATGGTAATGATGCTCTTTTGTTGATTTCAATTATTATATATGTGAGTTATTTAGTTATTGACAATTAGGTATACAAACAAGACTTTTAGTTACGACTATGAGTTGTGATTGTTAGTTATCAGACGTTTAAATGTGATTACTCATACTAATATTTTCCTTCATTTTTTTTAATTACAAGGTTTATGGATCCTATTACAAATGGTGACTATCCGTTCTCTATGAAAGTTTTAGTTGGAGATCGATTACCCAAATTTTCAGAACATCAATCTATAATGCTTAGGGGATCATATGATTTTGTGGGTTTAGATTACCATTCTGATTTGTAATGCCCTAATCCTTAAGTACCATATTAGTTATGATATGTAATTTATTAAACTTTGTTTATAATTATGTTAATAAAATGATTATTCATTCTTGCAGTTGAGCGTAATGGAGTTCCTATTGGACCACTGGTAATTAACAAAAAATTGAAATTCATAATTAATAATTTGTTGAGTATATTAATTTAATAATTTTTGCACAACCTTAATCCTGATTTTCTTTCATGGTTTGGATATGAAATGTTGCAGGCTAGTGGTTCTACTTGGCTCTATATATATCTAAGAGGACTTTTTGACCTCTTGATATATGTACAAAGAAAATACAACGACCCAGTTATTTATATTACGGAAAATGGTAATTTTTTAAAAATTTTCTTCATGACTATCAAATTATTTTTTCGTCTACACGTACGGTATTTAGAATGTATCACTTTTTGCAAAAGAAATAATTAACGTTATTCTTTTAATAGATTATTAAAATAATAATAACGACATTTTTGAAGGTGACAATACATTTAATGTATAATACATTTCATTAATTAATGGCACGAAAATATCTTTGTTAATTAGGAGTGAGCGAGAAGAATGATCCTACTTTGTCACCCGAGGAAGCTCTAGCTGAGTACAACAGAATCATTTTTTATGAGCAACATTTGTCGTTTCTTCAAAAGGCAATCGGGTAATCAAATATAACTATTCATAGTAGATTGCATAAATAATTTATATATATTGGTTGATTTAGGATATTTTATGATAAAAAAAATGCAATTATGTAAGTTAGGATAAGTTTTTTTTTCATACACCCGGTATCTTGAGTTGGCCTACATCGAGCTGAGAGAACTTAACGGGTCTAAACTAATCCGAATTTGAAAGTTTGAATATTTCAACACACAACTAAAATCTCACAATTTTTTTTATCCATAGTTCACAAAATCAAAATGTCTAATAATAAGATTTTTATTTTTATGTGCAGGGATGGTGAGAATGTGAAGGGATATTTTGCATGGTCATTGATGGATAATTTCGAATGGAGCGACGGTTACACAGTCCGATTTGGTATCCATTATATTGATTACAAAAATGGATTAAAAAGATATCCGAAATATTCAGCATATTGGTTCACAAACTTTCTTGAGAAAAATATTGAGGAAAAATCAAAGATAGCAAATATTTGATAGATTCATTTATTCTTCTTTCAAGTGTCTCTAACACAGAGTCATAATTGGTAATTTTGTATCCTTCTTTCAAGTGTCTATGGAACAAAATGCCCATAAAACATAGTGAATAGATATGACAATTTATACCCTACTCGACGGGTACCGACCCTATCCGTACCCAATCAACACGAGTATTACATGCTTTGACTGGGTATGGATACGAATACGAGTAATACTCGTATTTTACTGTGCGGATATAGATAGAGTATGGATATAGGAATACCCTATTCGTACTCGTACCATTACCCGTTGGGTAATATTCGTACCCGCTGCCCATACCCGCTACATATATATAATGCATATATTCATACATATAATACATACTTACACACACACACACACATATATATATATACACACACACATATGTATTATATATAGTGGTTTTTACACAATACACCTATAATATTTTACAATATTTATTTTGTATTATCCATTTTTGTATATTACATATTCATTTTTTAATTTTTTTAAATTCACAAATACGTATTTTCAAAATTACCAACTCTTATTTATATGTTGTTGAAATGTTGTTGATATTCTGTTGGTATTGTTTGTGTTATGTTTGTAACTTGTATATCTTTTACAAAGATACAAAATATATAAGTATTAGTTTTATAACTTGTTTGTACTATGTTTATGATTTATTTATGTTATGTTTCTAACTTGTATATATTTTACAGAGATGCAGAACATACAAGTATTAGTGTTAAAACTTGTTTATACTATGTTTGTAACTTGTATATACTATGTTTATGACTTGTTTATTATATGTCTGCAACTTTTATATGTTTTACAGAGGTGCAGAACATACAAGTATTAGTTCTATAACTTATTTATACTATATTTGTAACTTGTATATATAATATATATACAACATATAAATATATATAATACATATAAATAACATATATACAATATATAGATAAATATAAACAATATATAAACAACGTATAACCAAGTTATAAAGAAGTTTTAAAAAAATCTGAAATATAAACAGACTTTAGACAAAACCTAAATAAGTTTCAGATAAGTCCGTGAAAATGCAATTTAGAATTTTTTTTGACACGTGCAATTTCAAAAATCTGCCAAAATAATAAAAATTGGCTTGGTGAATCAACAATATCAATTTTTGTTATTAGTATTTATGTAAATGCCCATTGTCACGGACTTGGTCTTTTACTTCCAACGACAGTGCGACACTAGCAAACTTCCCTCTCTTGAATGCTAGTCAACATTAGCCTTGAGTGCTAGAAAACGCTAGCAAGTGAGTAAAGATGCTAAGAACTTTGAAAGGAAGGCAAAATATGGAAAAATTGAAGAATGCTTATATTGAACTCAAGAAAGCTTTACAATTCTTGGATGATGTACAAATGAGGTGGTGAGGGGTATATATATAGTTTTCCCACCTCCTCAATGAATGGCTAGGATCAATTTGATCCAATAGTCCATAATGAATCTCTATAAGTTTCTACACATATCTATCTCCTACAAGAAATATCTCAAATATCCACAAGTACCCACAATGTTCTAGAATGTTCTATATGCCTTTACAATGTTCTAGAATAGCCTACATACTTCTAGGATGTTCTAGAATATTCTACACACGTCTACGATGTTCTAGAATATTCTACACACCTTTAGGACGTTCTAAAACATTTTACACACTTTTAGAATAGGGCGGAGAATTCTAGATAATTTTGGAGAATTCTTCGCAATGCGTCACACCATTTAGAGAGAGAGGGGGAAAGGTAAATGAATTATCGTATTTAAATAAATTAATTTATAACTAGAATGAGACTATTCTGATGAGCATGAAACTTATTTTGATGATATAGAAGATGATCTAGAGGTTTTAGGTATTATATTTTATCTTATTTATTGATATTAATAATTGTTTCAAGTATTTTTTGATTTATTTTTAATATGTGTGTTGTTTTGTTACAGAGTCAACTACAACAAATCAAGCATGATAGTTCAAGAATAATATTTTTTTGTCTAATATTTTGATATATTTTGGTCTAATATATGTTGGTATATTACTGTCACAAATATAAATAGTACATATTTGGTCTAATATTTTCTACACAGCAAGATACTAGAACTAAGAGTTGTAATTTAGATGTTGCAATGACAATGTTGGAATTTGGAAACGCTCGTCATGTTTATCCTTGTATAATATTTTAGACTATAATTTTTGTATAAATTTTCCTTCAAGTAATAACTTATCACATCACTATTTCATTAACTACATTTAGTTGTAAATTATAACTTTTATATTATATTATGTGAATATAGTATTTCATATTATCTTTGGTATTTTTTAATCTATTGTTCTAAATTGATGATAATAAATTAATTAATTAAATTTAAAGCACGGGTAAATGGGTACCCCACGGGTAAACAGATAACCTATGAGTAAGGTACGGATAATAATTTTTATCATCCGTACGGGTACATGTAGGATATAAATATATAATATAAATTACAGGTATGAATAAATATATTGATATGCCCTACTCATATCCTACTCATACTCTACCAATTGCTATCCTAAGTGAGAGAAACTTTTTGTAATTTGGGTTGGAGTGGGCAAATGTGGGTTGGGCCGTAAATCGATCTATGCCCGGTCCGGAAAAAATAAGGGCTTGAGTTGAGTTTCATACAGGGGCAATTACATGTTTTGGACGTTAAAGTTATAAAAATTGCACATATTCGTCCCTCTTTTTCTATTTCTTCGCGCGGCCATCGAATTTTTATATTTGTGAAATATGAGAAATTTATAATGTAAATTGCAAAAATAAATGTCGCAAAAAATTTCCAGTTAAATAATATATGCATACCAATTGAATGCCATAATACCGGTTAAATACCATTTAAGTACCGATTGAATACTATAATACCAGTTAAATACTATCTGAATACCAATTGAATATCATAATAATATTTTATAAATATAACATAAATAATTAAAATTAATGGGATTTCAATTGAAAAACACTTGAAAACCTAGAGATTTCTGCAAAATATGTATAACTAATGAACATGAATTGCCATCCAATGCCATTTTGGCCTACCTCAACTAAAAAGGGCCAATAGTTTCTAAATACAAAAAACCTCATACGCTTAAGCAATGTAGAACACTTTTATACTCCAAGAGTAATATTTGAGATCATTTACAATCATTTTAAATAAATCAAAATTACTTTTTCAACGGAGAAAATACAATAAAAAATTGATTGGATTGTAATTGCATCTATGGATCATTAATTCAATCACCCGATTACGTAATTGTTAAACTAAAATAATAATTACTTTGAGAAAAAAAAAAGCAAATGGGAATATTTGCTTGATAAGGATAGAACTGATGTTTGTTGGGCATTAAAGAAAGGTGGATCCAATATACGTGGTTCAACTGTCATATTCACGATTGATTTCAAAAAAAAAAACTGTCATATTCACCATAGAGTGTCACTCTATCGTAGGAGAATTCGGTGGCTTTGGTTTAGACTATTCGTAACTTACGATTTTTGAAGTCGTCTCGTTAGATGTTTGTTCAGTGTTTTTATTATTTTTATTAAAGTTCTCAGTTTTTAGCCCATCAGTTTTTTCATTCGTAACTCAAGGGCTACTTTAAGAGTCCTGCGAAATGTCTATTCTGTTTTTCACCAAACACAATTTTATATGAATCCCCAACTTTTATCTATTATTTTATTTAATATTTTCTACCCCAAATTCATTAAAATAAAAATAGTTCATTCAAATAAAAATAATTTGTTAAAATAAAAATATTACATTAAAATAAAAATAATTCATAAAAATTAAAAATTAAAATAAAATAAAAAATTATATTAAAATTAAAATATTACAAATAAAATATTAAATATTACATTAAATTAAAAATACTACAACCCATATTTTTCACAATTTTTTTTACAAGCGTATTCATGCAAACGTCGTGCCGCGGGAGTCATGTTCGACGTATTTTTGTCGAGTATCGCTATGTCTTCCTTAAACTGTTGATCTTTGAGATACTTTATTTTTTCTCGTTCGTTCTCAAGCCGTTGTTATTTTTCTTTCTTTCTATTAGCTTCTGCCGTTTCGAAAGTTTTGCGATTTAATTCTTTCTCGAACAACATGTCGTCCAAAATGGACGCAACTTCGGAGACGTCACTTGATGTCGACTTTTCTTTCCCATGTACGTTGTGTTTCGTCTTTTGCTTGGTTCTTGGCTCTTTTCCTTTGGCCTTATCTTAGCCCATTGAGTGAGCCTCTTGGGTTGACACTCCCTCGATGTTAGGATTGGAGGCGTTGAGATCGAAGGAACCAGAGCTAGTGTAGACGCATTGGGCGTTCACCTTAGTTCTTTTTGGACCAATCTCGGGGTCCATTGGAGGTAAAATTTTAAAAATTACCAAAATTGAAAAGTTTGGACTGATATAAAAATGGGAAAAATGAAACTTACACAACACTGAAGTGATATTTAAATACTTGGTCACCAAGAGTGTGTATGTTGATCTTTTTAAAATCTTGGTTTTATGAAATCTTATATTGAGTCTTGTGTATTTATTTGTAATACAGTCACCTAATATACTTTATTTTTGTCTTATAATCTTTTATAACATATTTCTTCTATCACATTTTTTAGTATTTTTTCTATTAAATTTATTATTAATATTTGTTTTATTTTTCTATTGTTAAAATATTTCAAATAATTTACTTTGTAAAGAGTATTGGGTGCATAAAATTTAGTTAATCTTGTTTGAGCATATTTCTTATTTGTATCAGCTCAAACATTCGCATATGATCATATAAATACTATATATATTTAAATATTTTATTTAATTTTACAACTTAATTTCTTCTATTTTAATGTTATATAATATTTCTAAGAATTTTTTATTATATATATTTTTTATATTCAACACGTAGCTGTTCAGTGAAAATCTTGGATCCACCACTAACGTCCTACCTTAGTCTATAAAGGCATTAGGCTCATACCTGCAAACAGTTAGTCCGGTAACTCTTCCCATGTTTGCCTTTAAGGATGTTTTATTGCCTTACTAGAATGAGGTATGAACCTATCCCGACTTACCCACAAAACATATTTTACCGTTCCAAAAAATGAAGCAAAACAAATCTTATGAAAAAGAAGAAGAAATGTAATAAACAAAATTGATTACCGTGGCGCTATTGAAAAACGTCGGGAGGCGAGTAAACGCGTAAAAAGAGAAGGGAGACAGGCAACTCGGCTTCATGACCGTCAAAGCCAACAAAGATCGGCTCACTTCTACACATCCCTCCATACTCGCCCACACACACTACACTCCCCTACTTAGTAACTTTTTACTTTTAAAAGCATTTTGAAGAGTCATTCTACAATAAAAAATTAAAATATATTATTTTATTTTTATTTATATATTAATTTTTTTAAAAAATTATATATTAAAAATATTAAAAAATAAATATTTTATTAAAAAAATAATTAAAAAGTAAATAATAATTCTTAAAATTTATAAAAAATATATAAATTTATTAAATTTATTAAATATTTTATTAATAAAATATTAAAAAAATTAATTAAATTATAATAAAAAATAAAATAATATTTGAAATTTGAAATTAATAATAAAATAAAATATTATATTTAAAACAAAGAGCCTAACTGTTGAGATACTCTAACTAACATAAAACTCTTACCACAATGACTAAAATTCCCAAAGGTACAATAACTCCATCATGCAACTCCAATGATTTGAAAAAAACACTATTCTAATAATTTCTTAATTTATCATTAGAATTAAATATTTTAACCAATAAAATTTATAGTTTATTAGTATTAAAATTAATTTTAATATTAAAAAATATTTTAGATGAAAACAAATAAATTAATTATCAAAAAATTAAATATGTAAAAAACTTATTTAATAAGTATAAAATTTTAAAGATAACATACAGTCAATATTTTAATAATAAAAAATGTTTATCATAACTTTTTTTCCATAAATAGTGTCACTTTTTTTATTTTTACCATTCAAAAATTAATTTAACTTTATTATTAGAAAAACTATTATCCACTTTATCATGTATCACATTTTTTCCCATTAAATCAATAATAATTTTAATTAATTCATCCATTGTTACTTTCTTATATTTTAATAATAATACCAATAAAAATATAACTCACCCATATTAAAATCAATTATATTTATGAGAAATTGTGGGTTCAATTATAAAAATGTAGTGTCCACTTCTATTTAGTATATTATTAATCCCATTTTATAATTTTTAAATAAATTGATATCGGGTGATGACTACAAAAGGAAATAAAAGAAAAAGAAAAACTGAATTAGTCAAAATAACCATGGTTTAGTGTGAGTTAAAATTTAATAAAATAGAAGAAGGGGTTGATGGGTCTCAGCTTCAACATCCGTACAAATAATCTGCCGCGTGTCCCCTTCAAAACGCGGTTTCTTCCTCCCATCACCGCCCTATTTATTCTCCCTCTCTCCCACACCTCTCTTCCTCTCCTCCCATTCATTTCTTCATTATCATCTATTCTTCCTTCCCTTCTCCAACACGACTCCTCTTCTTCTCATTACTCCCCTACCCATTCCTTCTCTCTAGTCAAAACCATTACTGACTCACATAAACACTCTCATATTTAACAAGAAAGATGCATTAAAAGTGAACCCAGTTGAGTTTTAAACTTTGATACTTAATTACTTCACCTGTGCTCGAGTTATCTGTTACAATTGTAAAACATGGCATCATCGGAGAACTTGGCGAGTTTCGAGCAGTGGGCCGCTTTTCGACCCACGTTTGTTGACTCCTGGATTTCCGAAGCCTATGCTCGCGACACCGAGACACTCACAAAAGCCCTTCAGATATCACTCTACAACACCAACGCCACCGCCGGAATCTATGACTCTAAATCGTTCTCTCCTCCCGAGACGCTGACTTCTGATTCTATCAGTCCCCTTCTCAACCTTATCACCACCGATAATACCGTTCCTCTTACTCCCACCGGCTCAAACTTCTCCGGTTCCGAACCCGAAACGGCTTATTCGAAACGCCAGAGGAACAACGCTTCTCTCCCTGGAGCGACCGGAAAAGTTTCGAAACGCAAGTCGCGCGCTTCAAAACGGTCTCAGACGACCTTTATAACGGCGGATCCAGCTAACTTCAGGCAGATGGTGCAACAGGTGACCGGTGTGAGATTCGGTAACTCCCATGTTCCGGTAGCTCCGGTGTTGAAGCCAGAGCCACAGAGACACGATAACCGGTTACAGGGTTCCAGCGGGTGCTTGCCGACGCTTGATACGTCGGCTTTTTTGCTCGATCATCATCAGCAACAGGTTATGATGGGGTCGAGTTCGGGGAATGGGAGTGGGCCTGTCGTTGGGCCTGGTTCAATGGGCTTTCCACTGGCTGTGGTGGGCCCAGATGGAGATGGTGCTTCTGCCTATAATTTTGATACTTTCTCTACCTTTCCCACTCTGGAGTCATGGAAAGTTATGTGATAGTTTTTGTTTTAATTTTAATTTAATATTATGTTTTTTTTAAATGGAAGGAGAGGTTGGGGTTTAGAGAGTAACAATTATGTAGTGGAGGCATATATGGTGGTGGTGGTAATGGTGGCTTGTTAATATTTTGGGAGGATCCTTGTTTTGGGTTTTTTTGTACTTCTTTTTTCTTGTAATTTTTAGTGTAATATAAGTAGTACTTTTTTTTAAATTAAAACTTGTAGTATGGTACAATCTTGTTTATTGCATCTTTACTAATTAGATATGTGCATAATTATTTCTTTTATGATCTTGGAACTTGAAGCAACGACTCGAAAGTTGATCTCCTAAATCTGTATTAAGCAATTCGGTTTAATTAAGTACTTGGTTTATTAAATACTCGTGTGAGATAGAATAGTAAAGGAGAGATGTGGCACAAACTTCAAATATGTTGTTGCTCAACAACATTTGTTTTTTTGTCACTTAGTGGAGTTAATTTCTTATTTTTAAAATGTAAGTCATTTTATTTACTCCCAAATAAAATTAAATATACATAATTTTTTAAATTAAATTTATAATTTTTAAACGTAAAAATTAATTTTAATACTAATGAATTAATAAATATAAAATATTAATTTAGTTATTATATTATATCTTTTTCCCTCAAAGATCTATTAGTCCTGCCTATTAGTACTATCAGATATAATTAAATGTATATTTGGTAAAAAAAAATATAAATAGCAGTATATTCTTTTAAAAGAAATGTTAATTGTTTTTTTTAAATTATTATTGAAATAGCTATGTTTTTCTTTATCTGGAAAAAGTACTTAATTTGAGATAATAATTAAGGTAAGTAGGGTCCCAAACAAGGTGTGAACTATTTAGGATCCTAGACAATGTATTGATGTGGGATTTTGTGGTGTGTTGTTTGGTTTAGTTACATGATTGGGTATGTGTCATTTCTGATCTCCCTCTCATTACGGGTCTCACACACTAGTGAAACTTGTGATGTTAAGAGACTACATTAACTGCATCAGACGTGGCCACTGAGTAGCCCCACCTATATTTGAGCCACTTAAGTTCATCTTAGGTTGTTATTTTTAGCCTAAGATATATTGCTTCTCTATTTTAGGTTAGTCCAAGTATATCAATAGTGTATGATTCTCTGGCTTCTAAGAATGGTTTTGAAATTAACATCAGCGAAATTTAATGTCTCCATTCGTGAGACCAGGTCTGCATTTGCACCGTGTAATTTGACTTCAGAGTAATATATCCTTTGGCTTTCATGATACGAAATTGCATCTTTGCATTCTCACTGTGTTCACTTGGCGCCCTTGAACTGATAAAAGTGCGCATCTGTCCGCCGGAACGAGCAGCCCTTATTTCTAGCTTGTTATTTCTGTCACTTTTAACGCAATCTTTAAATGATACGCTAATCTAAGATAACGTTTGGTTTTGTTATCATTTTTAACATCAAACCAATTTTTCATTAAATTTTACTGAAATGCATATAAAATAAAAATGTTTACGTTATCATTAAATTTTATTATTCCAAGCTACAAAACGTCCTAAATATTATTAAATAAAAAAAAATGTCGCTGTGCCAATCGAAATCCACATCACATCTTATAAAAGTCTTCGAATTAGCAAGATGAGCAAAACAAGAAATAAGAAACAAAATGTAAAGTAAATCTGTTTCAAAATGGGGAAAAAACATCTCCATGTGAGAGCAAGGCAGCCTTCTGTGATGGCGTAGGTCAAATTGATCCCACGTCATGTGATAAGTGAACATGCCGCAAGTCGAAATTCTGGCTTTTCTCGACTGCCAACAATAATTTCTATATCACATATTTAATTTAACTATATTAACTATTTTAAAAAAATCGATAATAATCTCACATCTTCCGAATCACACTTGGAAATTTTAACATATTAAAAAATTATATTTTAACTTTTATATGGATAATACTCACCATACGGATCCAAAGTAACCACTATTTTCTTCAAGAAGACAATAGTAAATCCACAATGCATATTTAATTTCTTTGAATCAATTCATATTTAATTTAAGTATTCTTAATTCTTATATTTTTATTTTTAATATATTATAATTTTTTTGAAGAGAATATATTATAATTTTTTTATAAAATTAAAAAAATAATATTCTTTCAATTAGTTAGCATATAGTTCATTAATATACTATATGCTACCTAGTTTATCAAAAATAAAAATAGCAATGATCGATCTTTCTACAATAGATTAATATAATAATTTAAAGTATACTGAAATTATCCTAAAAACCAAATAAACCAATTCTGAATTGGTTCATTGACTCTTAAAAGAAAACATATGTACAAACGCAGCGCATAGCCTCATCATCCGTCATAAAGATGAAGATTTATTTTTTGTCAAGAGAAAATTGAAGATGAAGACATGGCAGCATACAATCGACACATTCATTTTTTTATCAAGTCATTTTATTTCCTACAATAATATGACTTCTTAATATGAATTTATGACTCCTTAATGCTACAATAAAATATAAGTTCATCTGTCATTTCACTTATTTATATCATTTTATTTATAAAATAATTGAACGTACGACTTCTTAACGCTAAAATGGACTATTAGTCCATTGATTTTACTGATTCATGTCGTTTTGTTTATAAAATTTACAAAAAGAATCAACTAATGTACCTAAAATTAATGAGCACACATCCACTGGATTGACTCAAGTCTATGGTTATGTGCTGTCCCACAAACTAAATCAAAACGATTCTCTCCATGTTGTTTTTCCTTATATTTGACTTCTTTGCCAAGATTTCATTATTTAAATAATAATCGACCAATTTTATATTTCCATTTTGAACTGACAAAACATTCAATTTATTATTTCTTAATTTGCAACTGTTATATCCTCATCTCTAGGAATTATTTTAAAACTATTTTAGATGATATGATGAGATGCGTGACTTGTGACTTGAATAAAAAAATTATACTTTTGCTCGACCAATTGACATTAATTAGAAGAATAATTTACTCAAGTCACAAAAGATTAAAAAAGAAGAAATTAATAGTGTCGTTGGGGTTAGGTATTAGATTTGGCTGACTTTGGTCTTTGAAGTCAGGAAAATGTATTGTTACAAGGTGCACTTGTTGTGAGATGTGCTCCTTTGAATATATCGAAGATATATAAAATAAAAATAAAAAATATATTTTTTTTGCAATTTGATTGACGATGATGTATATAATCTTGCAAGATTTTTCTTAGTTGATTTTATGATTTATACAGTCAAATTTGATGTCACAATTGCATATGACAGCTGAAAGATGTACACCATTTTAGCATAACATATTACATATTTAACGTATTATAATTTTTAAAATATATGTCAGTCTCTATATTCTTTTTACTATGCAATCTATCAATTTGCAATCTATTTCTGCTATCTATTACCTAATCTATTAAAACTAAGCACCCCAAATTTATAATCTATCTAGTAATGTATAGTATTTGATATGATTTGAAATAAATTCTAAGTTTTTTTTTTAATTCCATACAATGGTAAAAAAAAATATAAAGCTTAAATCATTTATTTATCTTTTATTTGAAATAAAACCAAAATGTCTACTTATCAAAAGAAAAAATGTCTCGAGGATGAGTTTTTTTTTTTGACAGCGTCTTGAGGGTGAGTTGACATAATTAAGCAAATTGATTAATATATGGGTTAACGACAAACCCTGATGGTCCTGCGAAAAGAGTGGATGAATTGAAGGTGTCACAATCAATATAACATACATACACTTTAGTCTATTTTCTTATTTCCTAATGTATAGAATATTAATACCAATTCCAGAAGAAATCATCCCATTTGCGTTCAATTTTAATAAAAAGATTAAGTCATTTTCAATGCTGAGACAGGCTCATGTTACTTTTCTTTTTCAAAGGATTCATGGCCCCTTCATTTCTACGCTTAAAACATAATAAAAGTAGAATCAAAGATAAATATAATTGAGCTCAAAGAACAAATAGCGCTTCTAGCATGCTCAGTATCAAGGTACATAGGTCGAAGTCATGACTTAGCCCCTAAAATTGTGGGTGTTCGTAAATTATCAGGTATTTGAAATACCTCTTAGTGTTGTTTAAATTATCTTAACAAAGACTTACAAAAGAATATTTTTTTACACATGAAAATTGCGTACTTTCATGTGGATTAAGTAGATTGAGTAATGTCAGTAACAAATACATGTATTTTAAGCAATATCAGGTCGTATTCTAAATATTCAAAAAATTGGAGTTGATAATTTAAAAATGCCTACAATTTCGAGGTAATTCATGTCTTAGCTTAGGTATATACATAAAAAAAGTGATCACAAAACATATCCACTTTGGGGTG
Source organism: Flueggea neowawraea (assembly GCA_948243855.1). NCBI lineage: Eukaryota > Viridiplantae > Streptophyta > Magnoliopsida > Malpighiales > Phyllanthaceae > Flueggea > Flueggea neowawraea. The sequence continues at coordinate 2,988 of CAODLS014219558.1, read as the reverse complement.
GGTATGTTTTTTGTAAAATATATATTCTGTAGAATTTTTTTGCAATTTCTATATGCAAACAACTGGTCATTTAAATTTCATCAAGATATATTCACAATTTCACAACATTAAGTTATTTCACTGTTTCAAACTTTACTTTTTTTTTATGAATCAAAATTTTATTAAAATAGTAAGTCGCTAAACAATGACCTAACAAGTTAAGGAATAAAAAAAAAAAACTTCACAAACTAGAGTTGCTTTTGCACCTTCTAGTATATGGTAACAAGTAGGAAGAAAACCAGCGTAAAGATTTTTTGTTTTTGATAATTCCCAGTCTGAAGAACTACGATAGTTTCAAGGAAGTGTAACATGAGGACTTTTAAAGTTCATCCCATTGATTTGGGGATTTGATGGTAAATCGATTACCACAAAACCATAAGATTATTTTTGTCAAATTTGAAAAGGTTACTTTAAAGATAATTAATTGCTATATAGAGGCTATAAATTTTTGGGGTTAGGAAGACTTTTAGTTCAATGAAAATAGTCACCAACAGATTTCTAAAGGAAGCAAAGATGATGTTTTTCCACCTCCTATTGAAGCTTTGTTGAGAAGCAAACAACGCTGGTTGTTACCAACAACAGCATTACATTTTAGAAAAATATGGACCAGAGAAGGGGCTGGCTGTGGTTAGGAATAAAAGTACTGATCATAGGTCAACGTCAAACCGTTCATTAAACGAATAGTTTCTATGCAAGGAAAGAATAGTCTTGGGCAATGATGACCCATGCAATAACGTAAGCATACTAAAGATATTCTCATAAAATATATAAAGTTTAAATCGATACAATGTACACAAAGAAAAAGAATAGCACTATAATATGTAAAAACGATTAATTGTGGTCACTGAGGTTAATTATATTCTTCAATTTGGTCCTTGTTGTTTCACAATTAGCCATTTCATCCTCAACAATTTAAACAATGTGATAACTTTTTTGACATAACGGAAAATAATCACATTTCCCTTGATGTGTTTCTTCGTTCGCTCCATGTCAAACACTCTACCCCGTCACCACCATTGTCACCATCTTCATCCTCGCAGTAGCTAAAATGTTTTAATAGGAGTAAGAGTGAGTCAACATCACTCATCATCCTGCTTTAAGTAGATGGTGGTGACAAGCAGAGCTCAAATGTGTGGAAAACCTAGAGAGAAAGATGCTCAACGACGGTCCAAGGTCCCAGTAGTAGTTGAAGTTTTAGGAACTATTGTCCTGTCGATCTCCCTAAATGACTACAAAGAGCTTCAAAAGTAGAATCATGAGAATTCACAAGCTCCTTTGTTGACTAATTTTGTTAAACCAGGGTTCCAAGGTTCTTTTCATCCCAACCTTCAGGTTGATGCCAGAAGGGGAGAACTTATTGAGCAACATGAACTACCTCAAGGGAGCGAGTTTCGAAATCCACTTCTCCGCATCCCAGAGTAGCATGAGGCGCAGTTTCCTCAAGAGAAGGATAGAGTCCTTGGAGGAGGCAAGGAAGCATAACATTTAGGAGGTTATGTCCCTAAAATATTTCTTTGTCAACAAACTTTCTAGTTTATGATGTTTTAGTTTTATATCAAGCTCCACAGGGGTTTCTGCTGGTTTACTGCCGAGCATTCCCATCTCATCAAGCAAGTCCAGGGTATATTTCCTTTTATTGACAAAGATCCCTTCTCATGATCTGTCAACCTCCATTCCAAAAAAAAAACTATTTCAATTGTCTGAGGTCTTAGATTTCAAATTCCTAAACCAATTGTTTCTTTAACTCCTAAATTCCTTCATCATCATCTCTAATGATATTGATGTATGTTAAGTTTATATTGTCAATCAAGCAAGAAAATTCGTGCATTCTTACTTGATTTGTGGTTAATTATTTGCTATCTTACATAATTTTTGGTTGAATGTGTAGGATAAGCAAGGATTGCATTGCACAAAACTTAAGAATTGTTCTTAAGCAAGAAAGGAAGAGTTATGTCCTAGAGACAACGTTTCCCGCTGTACCTCTAAACAATGCCCCAAGAGCACAAAATGATGCTTATGGGAAGTATTTGAGTGACTTAGTGGACATCACATGTCTCATGCTTATCACCATGATCCCAAATTTGCAAAAGCAATTCGAAGCTATTGAAGCATTTGACATGATGAGGCATCTCAAGAAAATGTTCCAAGAGGAAGCCCGTCAAGAAAGGTTCTTAACAATGAAGGCATTGAATGAGTGTAAGATGACTCATGGTACTTTGGTGAGTGCACATGTTCTCAAGATGAAAGGTCATCTTGATCAACTAGAGAGACTTGGCACTCTTCTAGCGAAGGAATTGGCGATAGATACAATCTTAGGGTCACTTCCTAGTAGTTATGACCAGTTCATCATGAAATACAATATGCACAACATGAATAAGTCCATCACCGAACTTCTAAGCATGTTAAAGAATGCCAAGAAGTGCATTCCTAAAATGAATGACGTGCTTATGGTACACAAGGGGAAAGGCAAACACCATGGCAAGGCTAAGCCAAAGCTTGTTGGCTAGGGCAAGGAGAAATCCAAGCCTAACTTTTTCAAGCCTGAGTCAAAGGTGGCCAAGACGAAAGAGGGAGTTTGTTTTCACTACAATGAGCCGGGCAATTGGAAAAGGAATTGCAAACTCTACTTGGAAGAGCTAAAGAAGAAGGGAAGTGCGACTTCTACTTCAAGTATTTTTGTTATAGAAATCAATATGTCTACTAATTCCTCATGGGTATGTGATATTGGATGTGGAGCTCACATTTGTATTAATTTGCAGGGATTGAGAAACCATAGATTATTGATGAAAGGCGATATGGACCTACGAGTGGGCAATGGAGAAAGAGTTGTTATAGTAGCTATAGGAACTTATTATTTAACTTTGCCTAGTGGACTTGTTTTACAATTGTCAAATTGTTATTATGTTCCTACTATGAGTAAGAACATCATTTCCGTTTCTTGTTTAGACA
>CAODLS014218835.1:0-13691 GCA_948243855.1 Flueggea neowawraea | reverse complement strand
GTAGGAGATGGCGACGAAGACAACACCAATGCCATGGTTTCTTGAAATTTCTTGGTGTTCATGAGATTTTCTTATTATGCTTGTTTTCTGCTCTATCTGTAACAGGCAGAACTGGTCTCTGAACATTTAAAATTATCCAGGTTACTGTGGGTGATGTGTGTTTCTGTAAGCATTAGCTGGGCGGAGTTCAATGTGCAGTGGTGAAGCTACTATCTTTCTTATTTGCTTTGAACTAACTAGAAATGTGAGTTCAGGTTTCACAGTTCTAAAATGTCACTTGCAGCTCCTGAACCAGTTAGTTATTCGGATACACCCTCTGTCAACTCATTCTTAACAGCAAGTCTAAATTCTTTCTCGTTGCCTCAAAAAATGAGTTTTTCTTCAATTGTCCCCATTAGATCCATCTTTATTTTTCACTTCACTTCTATTGCCACCTACGTCCATGATATGCTGAAGTTTCCATTTTCGGGCGCCAGCAAAATATGTAATGAACAAATTTGGCTAATTAGTCGTGTGGTTATTGCAAGGAGTTTAAAGCAAAAACTATGGACAATTTTATGATTACGCCAAGAGTCGGAACAATTTTCTTAAACTTCCTTCTTTAAGAATCCTGGCATTTTTTCTTCTTTAAATAGGTAGACTAATTGATGTGAGGTGTTTGATAGGTGGTGGACTAGGCCCGTGATCTAAGGATGAGTTCTGTGCATCTCTCAAAACCCTAGAATGAAACCTGCCAATAATTAATCAATTAAGGTTTTTATATGTCTCGAAATTTAGACTATAGGGTTGCGTGGTTTTGTATGATTGGAAGACATCAATGATATTGAACAAGAGAGATTCCTTATCTATATTCCATGTGTCAACTTTGTATGAGCTTGCATTCTTGCAGCAGGGGCACGATGCTTCAGGTTGCTGTAGGGGTTAAGATTTAGGATCCTTTCTTGTATTCTTGAACTAATCATAAGATTGTCATATGGAAATTGTATTAAAAGGCTAAGAGTACTTGCGACCCCTTTTCCTTGTTCGTGACTATACTCGGAATGGACCTCCTCAACTTAGGTCCTATAGAAGGCTTGGTCTTTCTGCAAACCCTTTTGATACCGGGCAGAGAAAGGTTGTCCTTGCTAAGTTGAGAAGGTCATTCACACCACGCCTCCATGTGCCTAATATCCATCTAGACTTTAGTTATAGGCTTTCTAGTGGAATGAGCCTGGCCCCTATCCCATATCACTAACTAAAACAAAGTATGACAGCTAGGGATGGTAATTTTAACACAATATGATTAAACAACATGACACTCTATTTTGGTGAGTTAAGGTTTAGCCTAAACCGGTTTAGATTATAACTGGGTTGACACGTTTATGACACGACAAAAAATAAGTTATAAACGAGTTGACACACTTAATCCATTTACAACACAACTTGACTTGTTTAATTTAAATGTATTAATGTGTCAGGTGTCTACATGATATGTTTAGGACCTGCATAAAACACTAACCAATATTTATTATTAGATTTTAAGTTATAAAGTCATGTTATTTGAAATTATTATTTTTATGTGAGATGTAGTTATATTGTCGAGATTATATTAGGTTTGTATTATTATAAGATTTTTTAAATATTTTTCACCTAAAATTAATTTGACTATATAGTGTAAATATAATAAATATGTTGTTCAATATTTTACACATTAAAATGTGTCTAACGTGTCATATCATGTTGAATTTGTTTAGTAACCCTTTTAATTAAACGTATTGTGTTGACACAGTTAATTAATAGATCGTATCTGTATTCCAAATATTTGACACAATTATTAATTGTGTCATATTTGTGTTACGTGTAATCGTGTCATAGCAACAGGTCAACATGACACAAATCTGACACAGAACACCAATTGACAGCTAATGACAGTACTAGATATGTTAACGGTTTCCGAACCGCCGGTTCTGGTTTTTAGAATGGAGGAACCGATACTGAATCGTGGTTCCACTATTTGACCCGGTTCCTAGACAGTTCAGGGTTTGACCGGTTAAACAGATGGTTCTGGTTTGGTCTGCTTTTTCTTTTTTTTTTTTTAGTTTGTAATTAATTTTTATCCTATTACGTTTTTTGCTTTGGTATCAGTTGAATTCGTTAAATACACTTTTAAATATAGATATTCTCTACTAATTTTTAACTACATTTCTATTTAATAAGTAGTTAATTCTTACAAATAAAAATGAAAAAAAAAAATAAATTGTGTGTAATTATAATAATTACTAATTATTTGGTGTACAATATTTTTTAATGAAAATATACAAATAATTGGTGTATAATTATAATAAATATAACAATTAATACAAGTATAAGAATAGAATTAGAAGTATTTAATTTATACAAATGAAAAAAAAATGTTGAATTACCTGTTCAACGGTTTTAAGAACCCTTAAATCAAAACTAACATGTGAACTGTCGATTTTATACTGTGCAGTTCACAGTTCTTGACCGGTTCGGTTTGAGTCCAGTTTGGCAGTACTATTATCCAGGCGATGTTTGGTGGTGGTGAGGTTTGGTTCACTATCTATTGCAGTATCCTAAGATTCTGTTTTTAGTCCACATAATGCGCGTTCAAAACAGAAGCACAATTTAAGCAAAAAAAGAAAAGGGAAAAAACCCGTTCCTTAGAGACAAATAAACTCACCATCAGGCAACAGTCCAACACAGAACAAAACACCATTATGCTTTACATCTTGCAGAGTCTCTCATCTCTACTATATAATCCTTCAATCATGGTCTACTTTCACCACAAAAAGGGCCAAAAATATTGCCACGACGTACATAATGTTATCATCTGCATAAAGCAAAAGGATACACAACAGAAAAAAGAAAGAAGCAATCAAATGGAATAAAGGTTCCACAAAGTTTGAAGTCCTACCTCATTTCTTTTTGATTATGAATTTGTTGCTTTAATCAGCTTTGACTAAAGCTAATGATGTGCACCTTTCCTCTAAATTATATGCTTAATTATCTTGCTTATAGAGGCGCAATTCACTCACAAAAGACGAAAGAATAAGCACAACTTAACAAGTCTTTGCTCTGTCTTTTTCCTTTTTTCTTTCCAGGCCAAGCAAGACTGACTATGCACGACAAAACTCTCAACTTTCACACACCAAATCAAAATCCACTTATCTGGCTAGAACTAAGAAAACAATTAATTTTCGCTACTTTTAATATAATTTTCTTTGCCTGGGCACAACCATCCTTGCTAGTTTCATGGCAAGAAGTAAGACCTTATTAACTGCATTATATACAAGAAGGTTGTAAATTTATAATGGGCTCGTCCCACTACCATACCACCAATCTCCACTACAAACTAGCAGCTTGATTAATCAAAACATATAATTTGCCTACCAAGGTCCCTCGTCGGGATAATCAAAGGGAATCTCCGACACGGTTTTTGAGTCGAGCAAATCCGGGTGCATAAACCCGTATTTCCTCAAAACCTGATTGTCTGCGAAATTCAATGCCTTGACCATCCCGTTATAGCATCTCTCTCCTGCGTACATCTGGTTGTGGTCCCCACTGCACGGCTGGCACCCCGTGAAGTGCGTTATAAACGGCCGTCTCCAGCTCCACCTTCCGTTACCCGCCTCCTTCAGATACGGCTCCCTATACGCACCGTATTGCTCGCTCACTTTCTCCGCGTGACGCCGTCTCAACTTTCCGTCTTCTCTCTCCATCTCCACGTACTTCTCCGTTACGTTATCCAACGTCGGCATTATTTCCACCCAATACCCCTCGAAGTAATACCCTCCTCCAAGTAAATCTTGTCCGTTAAACTCTTATCATTGTAGAGTAAATAAATCAGAGCCGACTGATCGTCTGACGCCGGGAAGAGCTTGTCCTTGAATAATGACCGTTGGATCTCACCCCACTTCTGGTAGTCCTGACTTGCTGGGCCCATACTAGCCCACGTGTCAATAAAATCCATCGACCACTGACAGTTACGGATTAAGAAGATACCGGCGTTTAACGACGTCCAGCTCCTCTTCTCGTAAATTAATTTGGCCCAACCGTGAACGACCAGGTTGTGGTGTTTGTAGTTGTAACGGTCTAACGGAAGCGTGAACTCCATGTCGGTGAATGCGGCGTCGGAGTCCACCCACCAGATCCACTCGGCCTCCGGGTGGGCCAGCATGGCGGCTTTCACCGTCGGAAGTTTCGCCCAGAAACTGTTCATTTTGGGGTGGAAGAGGACGTTGTTGTAGAAGATGTCGATGCCGTGAATTCGGCAGTAATCAACCTTGTTCTTGAAGAACCGCAGGAGTAGGTGGTCCCCGATCGGGTTCTTGCAGGGTTTACTCTGCGACCCGGTTACCATGACCACCCGGTTCATGTTTGCCACATCCTCCTTCATGCTACGCTGAATTTAATCAAAAAATGGATCATTAGTAACATGAACCTCCATATTCAAAAAGAACAGTACTTTCACAAAAAGAAGAGAGATCTTCCGAGCAAACTATCAAATAAAATTAAAATTTAACAAAAATAAAGGGAAATAACAACTTATGAGTTCTATTTATCTTTTATTTCCTTTCTCTTTTGTTTCAGTTTGTTGGAGCCAGTGATTCAATGACAGAAAAAAATTTAAAAAGTCAAAACTTGGTAAAATAGTTGCAGCAAAGGAGTTTTCACATGCAACATGATAAATAATCAACATTTACTTGTCCTGGTAAATCGTAGAAGTGCAGAACATAATTCTCTTATGCGTCCTTAACAGCAGGGTCCCGAAAAAGTGTGATTCCAAAATCTACCAGGGTAGTGAAGATAGAAAACTTAGGCTTGTGTTCATAGCAGAACTGCAGAAGGATGCAAATTTAGCAAGCTGTTTTCCTTATAATAAGAAACTTATCATCCTTGCTTATACCTGGATAGTGGCTAATACTGCATCTCAAAAAATATGCAGCCTTCAATAATGGTCTCATACTCTTTATGGGAATAGTGTAGTTTTTAAAGTTCACACAGCTGTCTGGACCCTAATTTTCATTTGTTTCAAAACATTTATTGAAAGGTAAATAACCAGTTTGTAAGCCTCAAGACTCAAGTTCATGAAAATACCACCAAGCCAGGCACCAGAAAGTTTACAAAGAAAAAGAAACATAAGCAGAAGGAAAATTCCAACTTTGGTTCTTCAAAACAGAGCATAACCCCAATATTTAGAATTCACTAATCTTATGCATTTAAACAGAAGGATTGTAAAGTTTCCATCACTAAATAGCATTACCAGCACACATACTTCAGTGCTATTAGCACGAGAGAATCACTCTGGCAGACAATTGTATAGGAGATCCATAACATGCCATCCTGAAAGCAAATCCATTGAAGGTAACGTATTCTTCAACTCTTCTCTGAGCTTGTGAAGATCATGTATATTAGGTAAGGAAGGAAGGCAGTTATGAAATTTGTGCAAATCAGCCTTCAAAACATCAGGAAGTTGTAAAGAATGAAGATCAACAACCTTTGGAACCCGGGTTGCTGTATTTATGGTCAGGGCAAGGAAAAGAAAGAATCCAATCAAATGCCTGCAATAAAACATTTTTATAAGACAGGTCACAAGTAAATGCCATGAACAACAATCCAAGTTCCCTATGAAATTAAAATGATAGTGGATGGAGAAATACAGTACGCTTCTCCAAGTAGACAAATTGTACTACCAACTAGACGAACTGGGACTTGGGCCTTAGGAAAATAACACATAAATTATTTAGATTAAGAAAAATCATTGAATTTCATTGATTCAAAAAAACAAGGTAAGAGTCGTTCACCTAAAATACAAGGAAAAAAAGAATGAACTCATAAAGTCGGTGAAGATCAACAAAACTACTCAACATTTAATATTCAACAGAAATACTCAACATTTGCAATAACTCGACGTGTCTCTAACTTTCCACTCTATAGCATTAATAAACAATGAAAAATTAAATCTAGTTCATGAATAGGATTTTCAGCTTTTTACTTTAAATTCCTTTCTTTTCAAGATTTTTCTTCATCAAAACAGAAATAAGCATGTCCAAGTCCAATTCTTCGATGCAATAGATAATCTATTAATGCAAAACAAAAGCAAGAAATAGACAAGATCAAACTATTCCAAACAAGACAGAAACATACAACCAACTCGACAAAGATCAGAGCATGTTATATAAAAACACACAAAATTTGAGCAACTAATTCCACCAAAAGCCGAATATTGCCTCCTATATAATAAAACTTACGTCCAAACATTCAATGTTTCATTGTGGATGGTGAAGGTACTAAGCAGAATCTGCTTCAGTGGCCATTCAGATCTATAGTGGCCAAGAATATATTCATTATCCCTTAAATAACCAGGCAAAGCATGATATTCAACGAGCTGGTACTTCACTTTCTTCCACAACCTCTACCCTTTTCCTTCCTCAGAAGAAGAACTCCCTTGAAAATTGTCAATGGTTTCAGACATACCCTCCATCTCCCTGTTCAAAGTCAACACGCAAACATCACTACACACGAATAACCAACCTTTCTATATCATCTAAATTTAAAACAATCTTTACGTTTCTTTCTGAAAAAATTAGTGTAAAGCCATCCAATTACGAATAAATTAGAACAAGACGGACAAGGGTTTCCAATAATGGATCAAAAGCAATCGAAAATACAAGCAGTACCCAATTAAAGAAACACGTAAATAGTACCTACAATTCGAGAAACACCAACTAAGAACAAAATGCAGATGGGAATTCGTGAGGTAGATACCTACATATGACATACAGAGAATTCAGTGGCGGGGATAAAGAGAGCTTCAGGATCAAATGGGACAAAAGACCACCGACTGACTCACCAGAACGGGTTCAATCCGATTGACAAAGAATCCAATTGAGGCAGATGCTAAATAGAGAAACTCGTGATTTTTTTTTCCAACAAACTAGTGATTTAATTTTTTTTTACCAGGAAAAAAGAGATGTGTACGATCAGTATGTAGCGTATTTTTACTGGATATTTTTATGCAGGTTTAAATTGGAAGGTACTATCTTCGCTACAGAATGTTTCTGTGAGTCATAGCTGATACCTGGCAACGGACTTTGACCCGTGTACAAATATGGTCATTGTAGCACCTCACCGATGACAAGCGCGTATGGTCTGAACAACCTAACTCTATACAAACGCCGACCTGATAGACAACCTGGGCTACTCAAATTTACGCAGCTCCCAAATTTCGAACCCACGCCTACAAATCGAAGTCAATATATCCTGTTCCGCTCGCTAACACTAAGAGTTAGTGATTTAAAATTGACAAGTCAAGACTGATGCCAATTACAACAGAACGACACGTTCACACCACACGTGAGAGAATCTGAAACCTTAGCCACACGCTTAGAACTCAACGATTTAAATAAAATGTGGGAGAGGGAAAGACAGGGATATATACTATAAAAAGATGCGGATATGCCGACAAGATACAGGTTATTTGATTTCAAAAGGCCTTCGGGTTTACGAAGAGATATACTCCTAAAAAGCAAGATATTTACTTGCATATTTATGAAGAAAGACCTTCAAGATATTTTCTTTTATGCTGTTTTCATTTTTTATGACGAAGAACTATTTACTTAGCGGTTCATTGAACAGCAAATCAGTTGAGTTCGGCGACTCGGCGAACAACACACCGGGGAGGATAGAAATGCTTTTTTTGTTAAAAAAATAACACTTGGCTAAAAAAGCTAGTAGTTCTTAATTAAACATGCTGGTTATAAATGGATAACATTACCATGTAAAATTAAAAAAAAACATGGTAGATTGGACGATATATAAGTTATATATTGATCAAAAAAATGATAACTTACACAATAAAAATGAAAAATTAACACTTTATAAACGTTGGAACATATTTAAATTGGAATCAGCATATAAACAGCAACTAAACGTGAAATTTTATACTGTTGGCATTGTATGGAGATACAGTAGGCATTGTTTGGAGAATTGCAGTTTGTGTGTCTATGAATGCATTGACATCAAGTTTAACTTTTTGGTTATCAAAATTGTTGGTTGGTTGGCATTACCAACACTTGGCTTCCAATTTTATGGATATTGATAATTGACTGTTGTTTGAAATTCATTACTTCTTGCTTTCTTTTTGAAGATAAGAAGGGAGTCACTGCAATTAGTAGTAATATATTTTTATTGAATGTAATTATATAGTTATTATTTTTGGTTGTAAAATATTCGAAGAGTTATAACTGAATTCGGTAAGATAGTCGAGCCTCATCACCGCGACACTCGAAGGGGCTAGTGAAAGATTAGACCTATCAACCCAACTCTATTATCGACCCTAAATCCAATAATAATTAAACCACAAACCACTCCCTCCATAAAACTCAAACCCGGGATCTATAAATTGAGAACGAGTCTCGTACGCTAGGCCACCCCACGGTTTATTACTTCTTGTTTTCGTTTTCAAGTTTCTTGTGAAAGAAAAATAAGGAAACTACTAGTCTTTAGTAAAAAAAACTTTGATTGACCAATTAGCTTATAATTAATTAGTACAAAAGTTATCTCACACGCCTAATCGCCAATATTTTCTAATTTTCAAAAAACAAGAGAGTAAAATTAGGGACTTTACCTTTGAATTACTAATTTAATGTAAAATAATTGAGGTTGTGTTTGTTTGGAATAAATAGTATAAATAAATTGTAAAAAATAATATAAATGAATTTGACACTATATTTTATTCAAAATTTTAAGATATTAAATTATATGAGTCATATTATTTATAATTGAGCCTAGCTGCTGTTTGTGGGAGGTTGATTCCAATTGATCATTTGTATTGGTAGCATGCTGTTTGAATCACAAGCGATATTTGAACCATGCCTTAGGGTGAAAAGTGAATCTTGACTCATTAATAAAATAAAGAGTACAGTATACTTGAGTAATAAATATATAGTTTTAAAACGTTGTTAACAAACAATCTTTAGTTTCAAGTGTGTAAGATTAACAATTGCGAGGGCTGGAATTTATTGAGGATCACCGATTTTCGGCATAGTTTTTGCAAGTTATCGACTTTGATTTGTGGAAAAATGTGGAATGTTCTTTAGCGCCAACGAAGCCTGCAATAGAGACAATTTTGGATATACATGACCATTATTAGGTGGTCGTCGGAAACAAGGAACGAAACCATTGAAAATGTTATCCAATATATATAGATAGACATTGACAACTTCGCATACTCTACTTTTCTGTAACTTGTATAGCTAATTATCGGGCAGATGTAAGGTCTGCAACGTTTCCGTAAAGATGGTATTTTCCGTTTTCTTCGTCTATTTAGATTATAAATAAACGAGAATTAATTAGATGAATACTCTACACGTTTATAGATTCATTCTCAATAACCAATTCCTCAATTTAAGGAGAGTGGTTGAAAGTGAATTTATCTTCTTATACAACTAATATAATACTTTTATCTATTAATAGAAGAGGTGAAATTGTTGTCTATTTATGCAATTAGTTCTAATATCTATGATATATGTGTAGAATTCCCTTCTTTTTTTCCCTTTTTTTTTAGTTTGGAAGCTAAAACATGCATGATACATCAATTGAGACCCACAATGTAACAAAATCAAGAGTGGGGATTCAAAATCAAGAGTGAGGATTCATTTCATTTGCACAGCATCCAATTCTATGATTGAAACTACTATCAACTTTGTCATACAATATTAAAGCCATCAGAAACTTCCTGAAGTACTGCAGTTGGGTAGCAGTGTAAACACTTGTTAGATTGAATGCGGCTTAAGTCTAAGAAAGTAGTGAGTAGTGCTTCTTTAAATGTTGTTGCCCCACTCTGCATGCGCCTATGATACTTCCTTACTTCCATCTTTATTGGACAATTCATGTTTTAGCAAATTTTGCTTTCAAAATGAATTAAGGGTAGTTTATAAATTATAAAAAAAAATGTTTAAAATGAAAGATGTGTCATCTATAGTTGAAACGAACTGTGGCCTTAAAATTGCTCATTCTAATTCTAACCATCATTATAATCTATAGATGCCGAGCATTAACCATCCATAACAATCACACAAACAAATACAAGACCAAATACCTTCTTGCATGAAGGATAAAAAAAAAATTGAGACCAAACCACTGAAGATCGTGATAAAAAGTGGCAAAACTTCTCATCTCTTAATCAAAGTCAAATTCTTCGTAAAACTAAATAGAAAGAGTTTTGTCGCGTGCAATTGTCTTGTTGTCATTTGAATTATCCAAACTTGAAAACCATCTAACAAATGTAATAGGATTTTGTGGTACAACAGAAAGAAATACAAAACATTGGATATTTCAAGCCTTTTTTTATTTTTTTTTCAATTAATTTGAATTGTCAATCCACACAAACCACTTTGAAATGGCTAGTCACACCAAACTATTTAAAGAAACACATTCTGTGTTATATTTGAATTGTTTGCTGGGAAAAAAATTGACGAGCAATATACTATAGATCACTTATCACTCGCATAAAAATTGCTTGTTCACATTTCAGTATTTGCATGACTTGAAGTTCTGTTTGCAAAACTTCTCTGTTACATGACATCTTCCTGTAATAATTGTGGCCTCAACCAGTGTGGCAATTGACACGAGTTCCTCTTGATGAAGCTGTAACATCTTGTCACCATTTCCTGCACCCATTCTCCATACATTACAATCCAAAATGTCGGTTTTCAACATTGATACGTGCTCTTGAATGGTCTCAGACTAAGCTACTAACTGTATAAAAACAATTTTGGGATGACACGAAGAACTCACTTTGTTCAGCTTCTTGTGAAAACTCCCAAATTTAATGTCTTCAGTTGTTTGATGCGTTGCCCATAGCACTGCAGCTGCCGCTATCGTGGATGGAGTGTAGTCCCAAAAACTGATATCTGCCAAATAGAGTCCATATAAGTTACAAAATTTATATAATTTCTTTTTACCGTTTAGATTACTCGAGAATTCTAGTTAAGAGATGAAGAATCTGCGCTACTTTATCACAGCTTTCGTTAGTTTAAGATTTACTACATAATTTCTGACGTGTTGAAAAGAGAATTACCTCTGCAAGTGTTGATAATCAAATCCGGGGCCGTTGAGAAAGTTCGAATGTAATCATCGCAGTGAGGACTTAAATATGGTAGCTTTGCGTTTGCAATGAAATATTGAAGATAATGTGTTACACGCCTTTTCGGTCCCGAGGCTCACCGACCTGAGGGGGTCGAGCTCGAGAGCTGTCATTTGTATTGAAGGGTTCGTATTGCCTAGAAGCCTAGAATTTTCCATTGAAGACGAGTGAATGAAGAACAAAAGTGTAATCATTAACACTAAGAACAAGTACAATGAAATAATGTTAAGTTACTTCTACTTCTAGTTACTTGAAAGTAAATGATTAAATTAAGGCTGAACAAAGGAAAGACAAATGTAAAAACAAATATAATTAAAGTTGTGTTGATGTTGGGGTCTTTGTCTTCTTGTTCATTCCTCTTTTTATAGCCTTTAGTAGTAACTTGTGTCTCCATGTTCTCCACTTTTCTTGTCACTGCTGCTTCATGTATTTAAATAACTCTCCATTTTATATTGAATCAACCACCCATTTCTTGTTATGTGTCACGTACACTCCATACAACTTGGCTTCACTTTCATGCATGGTGGCCAATCATGTTTGACGTGTTTAGTTAGTAACAACACCTTTAAGCCATGAATGTTATGGTTCGACGAGACCTTTCGAGACAACAATAAATCTGGTGGTAATAGATTGCCCCCCCTCCTTTTACCCTCGGAGGAAACCGCAATAGTCTTTTCTCCAACGGGCATGTTTAATGAATTTGGCCCACTAATATTTTCTTTAGTGTCCAAATTTCTTCGAACTTGACAAATTGAGTCGTGTCGAGCTTTTTGATAATGGGTGAACTTAGCCATTATTATGGCTTCCCGAGAATCAAGTTGGAAACATGCCGAGAATGTGTAGTACTTCAAAAAAAAAATATTCACACCTCATCCCATGCCTCAGATCACGTTGCATGTATGCATGGGAAATAAAAGAGCCACCCCTTTGTTTATTTTGTTCTCTACATGCATGCATGGGAACTTAGCCATTGTAGCACCACTCGGCCTCACCTTTTTATTCCAAAGCACTTCTCGAAATTTTTGCAAGCACCACTCGAGCTTGCTACATGTCTTCATGCAAATTTAATTATCAAACTTTTATGTCATGCATTTACATCAAAGCCCTTGGTCAAAAATCCTCCTCGACAAAAGTCTTCTCGGGAGGATTGTAGCTCGAAGATAAATTTATCCCAAGAGAAAAATGACAATTCGTGCAATGATTTTTTTTCCTTTCGCATGCATGCATAATTCGTAACAAAATATATATTTTTTTTCAAGTGGCCACTTAAGCCAACCAAATACAGTTGCCTACGCCTATCATTTTTACCACCATGTGGCAAGCATTGACACCTCTTTGTTGCAATTCTCGGGCTTAAAAAGTCACTATTTGCTTCGGTGGCTTACTAGTTATATAAAAACCCAGTGAACTTTGATGTCAAAGCATTCATGCATGACCCAGTACAAGCGACCCCGAAACCTCGATTGGGTCTTTTATGCTTGAAAATCTAACTCTACCAAATAACGAGCCTACCCGAGCCCATTATGAGCTTCCCGAGAATTACAGTTGCATGGCCACAATTATCGGTTCTCACTTTGGCATTTTTCAAACACCAAGACTTGAGATTTAGCATTGCATTCATTCATGAATGCTTCCCGGGATTTAATACAGGTAATGATCCATGAAATATGACTTTCAAACACGTAAATCAACGTGCATGTGTTCGCCGCTTGTTGAAGTGTGTGCATGCCTTTTCGTTCCAAGCACTTCCCCAGCCAACTTTTTTTTTTTTTAATTCTCAACCTTCGACTCTCGAACTTGGCTTTCCAAAGCACCTCTCCAGCTTCCCCCCTCGAACTTACTTTCTCATAAGCACCGCTCGAGTTTTTCAAAACTCTCGGCCTTGACTTTTCTAAGCACCTCTCGAGCTTGATGTCTTATAAGCACCTCTTGACCAAGTCTCCTCGAGTTGGATTTTTTGCAAAGTCGAAAACACGACACATGTACATAACTCTCAGATGGTTGCTCAACGCCTTGATTCGGTGGGTAATTACTCATTTGGCATTTTACCATGTTAGGGGCCTATCACCTTGGCCTAAAAATTCATTCGGGAGGCCAAACAACTCGGTCCACATTCTCAATCAATTGATTGGGTTCTCCAATATTTATGGAATCCTGCCGAGAAATCCCTTGGCCATAAATATCTCTAGAAAAATGTTGTGTGGAGATCGGTTTCTTCTAACAATGGCTAAGCTCGAAATTCATTTATTAGAATAGTCCACTTAAGCCAAGATCATGCATGCATGGTTCCTAACACACGTGCCATCTTTTTGTGACAAACATATGGAAACCATTTTGACACTTCTATATACCTCCAAGCTTTTTGCTCCAAAGCACCTTGAGTTCTTTTTGCCAACTTTCAGACTCGACCTCCTCGAACCGCAACATTTGTTTTCAAAAACACCTCTCGAAATTGCTTTACAGACTCCTCTCGACTAAGTCTCCTCGAGTTGGGTCTTCATGGCCTCACGAAATCGAACACCATCTCTCGACTATGTCTCCT
>CAODLS014217749.1:0-13513 GCA_948243855.1 Flueggea neowawraea | reverse complement strand
TGGAGTAGGGAAATATTCTTAGAGACTGTTTGTGAGCTCCGTTAAAGACTAAGATCATGGAAGGATGATATTAGTATTAGGAAAAAATGGTTCTATTATTTTGTGAAGCATTTTGTATTGTCTTTCCAAGTGTGATTTTTTGAGTGTTGTTCATATATTAATGGTCATTTCGCTCTTAAATCTGGTCATGATTGTCCAAGAATTTTGAGATGGCATTGTTGGGAGAAGAGGTCATTTGATGATTTTAGATGTGAACTATTCAGTCATGATTTTGGAACTGTAAGTTTTTTTATGCTATATTGTATATATTTTTGTTTAGTCTCTCTGTTTATATGTTTTTTATTGTACAAATGTTGTGTACATTTTTTGTGTGTTTGTCTATATGTTATTTATATACTGTTTATATGTGTTTATATGTTATTTATAGTTGTTTGATATTTTGTAGATAGATTGTTTATATGTTGTATATATGTTGTTAATATATTGTTTATATGTTGTATATATGTTGTTGATATATTGTTTATATGTGTTTATAGCTTGTTTATATAGTTATGATATATTTTTTTGCTTATATTGATGTTGAGTGTTATTTATAGCTTGTTTATATAGTTTACTTATTGTTAGTTTTTTATTCAATTTTACAGTTCGGGTTGACTAATCTTGTTATGTCAAAAGCTGAATTGGATTTTCTTGATTTGACATCTTATTTTGATGGAAGCATTGGTGATGATGTAATTGAAAGCATGAAAACTCCAAATGCAAGTGGTTCATGTTCTGCTGGAAAAAAAAAGATGGAATTGATAAAGAGTTGTCAATAATGTACTTTATTTTACACAACCAAGTTAGACTATTCAAGAAATTTAAGTTTACTGGGTGTAAAGTTGATTCATTGAAAGAGGATATGATGCATGTTTTGGATTTTATGAAGAAAGTGTGCCCTGTTAATGAAGTTGTTACTAGTTTCAAAGCTGATAGTAAAGGTGATGATGATTGTGAGCAGGATGAAGGTGGTGGTGATGATGGTGATGAGAATAAAGGTGGTGATGTTGTTTAGGAGCATAAAGGTGGCAATGAAAATGTTGTTGATGATGCTAATAAGGAAGTTGGTCAAGATAATAAGGTGGTAGAGGAACGTGATGTTAACGATTTTGGTAATGATGTTAGAAAAAAGAATCATGTTGAAGTCAGGATGGAAGTAGGTGAGTTTGATTTCGGTTTCAGTAAAATTACGGAGGGCTTGTTTGTAAGTTTTGTTTATTAATGTCTAGATTTTTATCTTTTCCTTGTTGTTTATGATATTGCTTATGTCTTTTTTTGTTAATACTGTACCAGGATGAGGTTAAGGAGCATGTTCCTTCTTCTGGATTTGAAGAAGTTGTTACAACAATTGGCTCTGTAATTAAGGATTTAGAGAAAGATAACAAATATAGGAAATTTTCTGATGGGAACGAGGTTTCTTATGGGAAATCTTTTGGATTTCTTTTTTCAATTTTTGTTCAGTTAACTTCTTATATTTGAATTGTGTTTATGATATTCCTTTTACTTGTTTGTTATTTGATCATTAAGAAATGATTTTTTTCATGCATGATGCTAGGAGTGTAGACTTAGTTTTTATATTTTGTTTATATAGTATTTATAACTTGTTTATATATTATTTATAAGTTATTTATATGTTGTTTGTAAGTTGTTTATATATTATTATATGTTCAATTTGTTTATCACTTGTTGTGTGCTGTATTTTATTGTTTATTTATTGTTTGTATGTTGTTTATTTACTGTTAGAAGTTGTATTTATGTTGTTATGATATTGATTATACATTTTTACTATCATGTAGATTGTGGGAATTAGTTTAAAATCAGATGATATTGATTTTGATTTTATCAAAGAATTAGAGAAAGCTGAGAAAGATATAGTTTTAGCAGTAAAGTTAGCAAAGGGGGAT
This sequence comes from Flueggea neowawraea, assembly GCA_948243855.1. Lineage (NCBI taxonomy): Eukaryota > Viridiplantae > Streptophyta > Magnoliopsida > Malpighiales > Phyllanthaceae > Flueggea > Flueggea neowawraea. The sequence continues at coordinate 11,570 of CAODLS014217749.1, read as the reverse complement.
GACGATGAACATGAATTTTTTTTTTGTATTTCTCTGTATATTCTAGTGTATTTTTTTATTATTGTGTAAAATTTTTGTTGAAATTATACTTTTGTCTTTTTTGAAGGATGGTGATAACGTAAAAGTGGATGTTGATTTAAAGACTCTAACTCCAAAGCCAGTGAAAAGGAAGAGAAAGCCTGGCCTATTTTTTAGATCCCCTTATGATGTGCCATTTGAGACATCTTCTGAGAAAGGAAAATCTACTATGAGTGTGTTACCTTATGCCTTGGATGATTTGATTGGGACAAATGGTGTTGATTGTGCTTCTTCTAGTGTTTTTATTAGTTGGTTAGGCTCTGGTCGTTTAAAGGGGAAAAAGGCAACAAGAAGTAAGTGTTCGTTTGTAGTTTTTAAGTAGTTGTTCTCTGTCATTGTTTATTATATATTTTTATGTTGTTTGCAGGGGTATTTACAATGTGAAAGTTGATAAAATTGACCCACCATGTGATCTTAGTGTTGCAACGATTACTTCAAAGACATGGTTCTATCGATTGGCTACTCCAGGAGAACTAAATGATTCAAGTGTAAGATCTTTTTTCATTTTAATGTAATACATGTTTTATAGCTCTCATGTTCTGGTTGCTTATGTTTTGTATATGTTTTTTGGTTTGTGCAGTATCTTGATGTTTTTTTATCATTTGAGGAAAAGGGAAAGTTATTGGAGAAGTCAGGTGGTTTAAGGTTTACAACAACTGATAATTATTTTGATAAAAAAAATATAAGTTTTGCATAAAAATTTCATTGAGAGTCGTAAAAATGCTGGTTTAATACAATTTGGTAACCATTTAGTTGGTTACATGATTGGACATATAATGAGGCGTGGTAGGGATTGTTGTTCAGTTGATAATGTGCTTTTCCCGATTCATATTTCTAGTGATGCCTTGTGTGGTAGATTAGATCAATGGGTATTAGGCAGATTTTCTTTTAAATAGAGGTGCATATATGTCTATGACTTATTGAGATCTAAGAGGACTGAGAAAGCGATTATATCAGTTGTTGAATCCTACTCAATGTTACTTCGCCTCTTCTTGAAGTTGTGCAACTTATTTGACTGCAGAGAGGACATTGTTCTCTTATTAGATGCTTATCAGAACATCGATGAAACACATTGAAATCAAGTTTTTCTCTCCTTTACCAACTCAGGAAAACAAGTAAATGTGCACAATTCTTGGCTCTTTTTTTGATATTTTTGTCTTGTCTTTTAAGTTAATCATCTTTTGTTTGTGTCTCTTTGTTCAGTGACTGCGGCTTGTTTGTTACATCATTTACGAAGTATTTTATAATGGAAGAGGAAATTCCAGTCCATAACTTTGATGTGAAGTCACACAAAGTAAGGTTGACAACTTTATTGTGGTCGCATGGATTGGAGAAGCAATATGAAGATGTTAGTAGTAGAAAGGAGTTACCACCTAGATGGGTAGATTAGGGATTTGATTGTGTGTATATGTTCAACTGAATATTGTATGGTACATGATTTAAAGTTTTGTGAATATTGTATGGTACATGAATTCTAAAGTTTGTGAATATTGATTGTATCAGTTTGTTGTTAGTATATGTTTTATAGTTTTTTGTTTATATAGACAAGAAATGATGACATTGACGATGTATATATTACATTTAAACATATATAAACAATATATAAACAAGTTAAAAAAAATTATAAACCAGTTATAAACAATTATAAACAACTTCTACATAAAATCCTAAACAACTTATAAACAACTCTTTGAATAAGTACTTGTATGTTATCCATTGTTGTTCAACATAAACAGGTTATAAAATAGTTATAAATAATTTATAAACAAGTTATAAACAAATTTAAACAACTTTCAATAAACAAGTTATAAAATATTTTAAACAACTTTAATGCAAATAAAACAACTTATAAACAATTTTAAACAACTTTCGAACAAATATAAACAGATATAAAAAAATATAAGCAGATATAAAAACATATAAAAAGATAAATTCTAAACAACTTTCAACAAATCTTTGAAACATCATTCTTAACGATTATTTTGAAAGAAGAGTTGAAGGATGTTTTATACAAACATAAAAGTAGTAATATGTCAAGTTTAAAGAGTTTATTATGTGTACGTTTTTTACATTGTGTACAAGAAAAGTATGTTTAAATGAGAACATTTTCACATGTTCTTTGGTTGTGGCCTGATTCTCTACATCTCCACATTTGTTCTTCTCGGTGCCATCATTACCTTTTGTAATTCGCCTTTTTTCTTGGCCTTTGTGCTTGTACTTTTACATTAGGTTTTGAAATTGTCATCTCCTTGACTTCATCTGGTATGTCCTATGCTTTCATATGGTATTGGATTGACAATATGTATCTAACAAATTCGCCTTTGTGTGGTACTTTAAGCAGTAGTCATAGTTATTTATATGTAATTTTCTGATAACTGTTATTGCATGCTTGCAAGGCATTTCATCCATTTGAAACCTGTTGTAAATGGATAGAAAATCAACTTCAATTTAAGAAACATGTATAACAACTATATAATAATTCAACAACATTATAACAACCTGTTGCATGAGCATGTCCTATTATTCATAACAACAAGGCATGTATATTGGCCTTTGTTATGACCTAATTCTGAACCATGACCGACGTAAGAAAAGAACCGAACATGAGGCCTGACCATCTCGCACAAGTCTCAAAGTACAAAACTACTACCAAATTTCTTATTCCATTCTTATTATTAACCAATAGTAAACAAACACCAAGAATAATTTAATAAAAGAAGTAATTAATAATATAATCAAAATACATAAAATATTTTAAAATAATATTAAGAAAAATAGTTTAAATCTCCGTAACCCGCAAATCCGGTGTGGAGCATCTAACGTACAAATAAGCTTGCCCGATCAAAAGGGCACTCACTACCGAAGGAGATCCTCACCAAACATGGAAGTCGAGACAACCTGAATATGTTAAAGAGGAGGGGGTGAGTAAAATCAATAAGAAATGACGCTTTAGAATGCCTTCGAGACCTCACATAATCTGTTTTGAAAACAATATCAAAATTATTTCATGCAATATAAGCGTACATACATATACATGTTACATAGTAACAGTTTTAAAACCATTTTCCAAAACTGTTTGCAGACAAAGCATACAACATGCAAACATGCAAAATCAGAGTGAAATCTTTGAAACATTTTTAGCTTATCAGGATTTTGGAAAACAGACGGTTGCCATGTGGGCGCAGAATCTAGCCATTTAGGTGAGGAACGCCACTAAGGCAAATATATAGCTACTAAGGCGCACACACACACACACACACATATATATATATATATACATAGCTACTAAGGCGCAGAGGTAGCCATCAAGGCTGTAGCAGACTGATATATATAGAAAAAACAAACGAAAACATTTTCATGCCATACAAACATACAAAATAGACAACAGACTTTATAAAAACTTATAAATTTTAAATCAGAGAATTTATATAATATTATTATTTTCAGAGATAGAATAATATATTTCAAAAAATATTAGAGATATTTACTTAATAAACCTATTTCAGAATAGCACAATTTATTACTATAAACTTATAAATCTTTCTCGAAATAGATTTTTTTTATATTATTTCCAAAAGTTTAGAAATTTCCAGAAAACATATTTTTATGCAAACAAGTCCTCACGCAAACCTAATTTTAGGATTATCAATCCTTTAATTATTCCCGATTACATACAAGGATCCAGACACAACAAAAATATATAATTTCAGAAAGACACAGGCTAGGTGTTTGAAGTCGGCATCACACTCAACTTGATGTTGAGCTACCAAATTCTGAATCATGGACCACTGATTGAAGGCTGGTCACCCCGATAACTGAACTGAGCTAAATACAGAAATTATACAATAGACATTAAATAACGGTAATTGTGACATTTACGGAATATGCATGTAATGCAAATAAGGACTAAGACCCTTGTACATTGCCCAAAAACCCATTTCAGAAGAAAGTCTAACTCTATAATCGAAAATCTAACCTCGATGTAAAATTACATTTTAGTTTCCAAACTTTTGAAAAATTACAATTCAGTTCCCAAAATATTCTAAATTTATAATTTGGTTCCAACACTCCAAAACTACTAATTAGTCCTTAAATTCCTCAAAATATACAAATTAATCCTCCAAATATTCAAAATCCTAATTTAGTCCCCAAAATGTAAAATATCCACTTTGGTCTTCTTGATGGGAAATTAGCTAAAAAGTCCCTTCTTTGAATTCAACTGATATAAATCAAATCCAAATACCCATATTGATCATACTCAACCTCAAAAACTTAAATCCACAATTGATTTATCAAAACAACTCAAAATCACCCAAAAATCTCAAAAATCCGTTCTCAACCAAACCCATTTATGAACAACCTTAAATCTCACGAATCTAAGATAAATAGAAGTGTTTCTATACTTAATATAACACAATCTAACATCCTCTAACATTCATTCCAACAAAAATAAGCTAAACCTGAACCCCTAAGCAAATTCGGCCAAAGAACAAAATTTGAAATTAAAAATTCAAAATGATGAAATGAGAGGAAAATAAGGACGATCTTACCTCAAGAGATGTTTAGGAGTGATGGGTAGGTAATGGGAAACTGATTTGGACGAGTTTGGGAGAGATTTGAGTGAAAATGAGGGTGTGAAGCCGAGACGGGGTCGGGTTGGGTGTTATAAAGACGAAGAACATTGAAACACACCATTTCAATTTTTACAAGGCTAACTCGAGTTACAAGCTCTCTAACTCGAGTTAAATTTTCCCAGAATTGATCCTAGAAGAATGGCTTACTCGAGTAACACATAGACTAACTTAAGTTATCAAAGGCTTATCTTACTCGAGTAACAGAAAAGGCTTACTCAAGTTATATAGGTGCTAGATAACTCGAGTAACTCAAATTGCTTACTCGAGTTAGCCATATCCCGCATCACTCAAGCAACTCAAATTACTTAGTCGAGTTATACACTATTCTAAGGGCTTGATAACACTTAAACTTACAAAATATCATCATTAAACATTCTCAAACATCTACTTATCATCATTAACATCCTTAAATACACCAAACTTCGATTGAAATTGAATGGAAAGGTACGGAAGATTGATCGAAACGGGTGAAATATTACAACCTCAATGTATGCTGCAAACTTCTGCATCTGCTTCTTTAACCTATATTAGTTATTATATAATCAAATCATATAAATCAATATTAATTTTTTGTAAATTAAATAAATAATGACAATGATGGATATATTTTTAGGCATTTACATCTAGTGTGAGGAAATCATTATGGTTCAGCCATAGTATAGATTCTAACTTTTTTGTGAGTAATGTTGTTGTGAACTTGACCTTTTTCCTATTTTTTGTTGTCTATTGTTGGATGAAGCCACGTAAAGAATTCAGTAGTGGCATAACTGGCAATTCTATCGCCTTTTTTTTATCTTTGAATTAAGTGATTTGACAATGTTTGATATCATTTGGTTGTATTTATTCCTAATGGAATGAGATCATGCTCATTTGTGGTAGCCAATATTTTTTAGGTACTGTCTGATTTCTGGATTAACTTTATCCAGCTCATTCATGTAGTATTCAAAGCTTCTTCTAGTATAAGTCTTTGTTGCTCAGAAAAATGAGTCTTTGATGTTAGCATCAGTTTGTCTAAATCTTGACTTGATGTTGTTCAGCAAATGGTATATACAAATTCCATGTGATGCTTTCGAGAATATCTTTGTCACTGCTTTTTCAATGTTGGAATGTCTATCATATACAATGTATAATCCTTTTTGTACCCCAAATGACACTCTTATTTTTATAAAAAACCATTCCCATGAGTTGTCATTTTCTGAGTTAACAATTGCAAATGCTAGAGGAAATATTTTACCTCCACCATCTTCGGCTGAAGCTATCAGTAGTGTTCCTCTGTAGTTTGATTTGAGGAATGTTTTATCAACCACCATAGTCATTCTACAGTAAATCCATCCATTAATAGAAGCTGAGATTGTTGTGTATGCATATTTGAAAGTTTTATTGTCATCTTCTATTTCGATGTCTATATAAGAGCCCATATTTTGAAATCCCAATATGGCAATCCAAGATGGGGGTGAATTGGATTTCTTGCTACAAATAAAGTCTTTTGAAAACCTTTTTTAAATAATTTTTTAAATTCAAAAATAGTAGCTTAGTCCAAAACACTACCACAAAATTATAAAAAGAAAGAGAGTTAGGGATAGAGAAATAAAGCCCAATGTTTATAGTGGTTAGGTCATCTTTGAACTACGTCCACTCCTCTAGCTCACTAAAGAGTTTGAATCCACTAAATTTCCTCACTTCCGCATGGAGGCAAATCATTTAAAGCTTCTTGTTTTTCAGACTCACAAAAAAACCTTCTACACATTGGTTTTTGCTGGTCAAAACAAGAAAACCACACTCCTTTGTTTTTTAAGGAAATAAATAAATCAAACCTATTCTTTGCTCAATCTTTACAACCAAAGCTTGATTACAACAAAATTCTCAAATAAAAAGACAGTATTCTTAAACCAACTTAGTGAACAAATGGCAAGTAAATAGCTCAGTTTGTAAGCAAGTGTTTGAGACCAAGATAAGAATGTAATGAGAAGGATTAGCTTTTTTCTTTAAAATGTTGGCACTCTCAAGGACGTCTATTTATAGGAACTCCCAAAAAACTAGCAGTTGTAATTTCCAGGATAGCCGCTGTGAGAGAGTTTCAAAGTGTTGAATTTAATGACGTCAGTTCATACTACGTGCGTATCAAATGTATTGCGTACGTAATTCATAATTATATCAGAGTCCTACGTGCAATGATCTTTCTTATGTGTGCATATGCCAAGTTCCAGTACCCACTACTTGATATCAGGTGGTACCTACGTGCTTAGATACATCATCTGTGTATGTAGAAATTGAGTGTGATGTGCACTGCACCAGGTTTTACGTGCGTTGTCGTTTCAAAAAGAATTCCTTGATTTTCTTTCGTCATCGTGTCAGAGTATTCAAATTTTCAAATTTAGTCAGACGTCGTCTTCCTTCAACGTGCGTTGTACATAGTGCTATGTGCATAGTATATTCCTCTTAAGGATATCTCATTTGCTCCTTTACACACACGTTGTAGGGAGTCATTAGACTTGTCTCACGAGTCCTTCTCAGTTTGACTGAATGTCCTGTCTACGTGCATAGGCCAAAGTACAACGTGCGTAGAATAGAGTGCTCAGCAATCCAATCGATGTCTCTTCTTTAGTGCGTTCATAAATCAAGATATAACGCACGCAATATGTAACTGGATTGGTTTTCCTACCAATATCACTTTCGTCTATGCGCATACCATTTCCTTCTACCCGCATAGTATTCATTTCTAAAATCTTGGTATGCCTCTATTTCTCAACAACGCACATAGTTCTTGGTTCAAAGTACATAGATCAGTCCTTAGCGTACTTAGAGGTTTATACAACGTGCATAACTTAACTATTTCAAATATTTTGTTAAATTATCAAAATTCAGGAGTTTTCATGTTAATCAAAAACTAATTCAACATTCTCTCCCTTTTTGATGATAACAAAATATTGAAAGAGTTTGCACTCCCCCTCAATCAATGCACACGTTATTAATTTACTAAAATGACTTTGATCAAGGTTGATAAGCCTTGTCCGAATGTTAGTGCACATGTTTTAGTACATATTAGAGCAATATCAAAGTAATACATATCAAAGCAATATCAGAGTAATTTTTCTCTACACATTTTTCTCCCCCTTTTTGTTATAATCAAAAAGAGAAGATCATACTTACAGAACGCAAAAATGAAGAGAATAGCAATTTGTATTAACAGAGTAGAAATACACATGTCATATATGCAAATGAAAACATGAAGCACATATGAGATGTGAAGTGCAGGATGTATGCATGAAGAACAATGTGGATCTCGGATATGGAGGATCACTATCGAGAAGGGGAAGACTGAGAGCTGAAAGTCTGGAGGTCTTATACTACTGTAAAAATAACTTTGGCGGTGTCTTCCTCAAACAGATTTGGGGAACCTATCTGACGGTTCTTTGAATCAGAAGTTGGCAATATAAGTCATCAAAAATAGATGTCGGATCTTCTTCATCATCAGAGATGTCAACAACCTCAGGAATCGAAGGCATGCTGTCCAATTTTGCTTATTCTTCTGCCAGTAGCTTTTCCAAAGTCTTGATCCATTTTCGGTGAGCTCGATCAATAGCAATATCAGCAGGATTTAGAACAGGTTCAGATTCTGGAGGTGGTAGAGGTGCATTCTGAGAAGAAAATCCCCATCCTAATGGAGAAAATGGAAATTCCCATCCTGAAGATTCGCTGGATGCACTGGACGTAGAGGAAGATAATGATGAGGTTGCCTTGAAATCTAGAAGACCAAAGCTACATATGAAATCCTGTCGTTTTTCTTCAATTGATCTATATCTTTGTAGATACTTGAACGACATTGCAAGGATGAAGAAGGATGAGATTTGGTTGCTTCAGATGGCATTTCAGAAGGCATAGCAGGAGGAGTGTCAGTTTCAGGTCTGACCTTTTCTATTTCAGATCTGGCCTCTGCTGATTCATGTCTAGTTACTGCTGATGATATCTCAAAATCAGGAATAGCCTTTGGCATAGGTACATCAGATACATTTTGCTCCTCTACTGCTGGCACCTCAGGTTTTGCATGATGTTCCCGTTTTACTGAAATTTGATGTTCACAACCATATTGCACTTCAGGCTCAGTTGGTTCTGCTTCCATATGCACAACAGGTTCAACGTGAGATTCCACGTCTTGTTTAACAATTGGTTCTTTAGCAGTTGCGTTTGCATAGTATGCCTCTTCCATACTAGACTCATTTACATCAATACGATCATATTCTTCTGGTTGTTCAACCGTATAGAGTGGAGGCTCGTGAATTCCACCTTGGTCAGTATCAATTTCAACAACAAAAGGAGGTGGAGGATCTTGAGGACTTGGAACTCCTTGAGGACTTGGAGTAGGCACTCGAGAAGATGGAGTCACTCCTGATTATTTATGAGATTCTCCAGTGTAGAGAAATTTGCTTGAAGCAAATTGGTGACGGTTTCAAAATTTTCTCTTGTTTCAGCTTGAAATGCCTCAGATATGGCTTTGAATTATTGAAATTCAAGAATTAAAGCATCAAGTTTAGCAGCGCTACCAGAGGGTTCTGCTGTTCTTTGTCACCCTTCTCTGATTTCAGTTGCAGCTCTATGTGGTGGAAAACATATCCCCTACCGACTGTTCTATACAATTGCATATTTCTGAGCGATTCAATTCGAATTTTCCTGGATTCTTGAACATGAAAAGCTTTAGAATCTTTCATTGAGACTTTGTAGAATTTCAAAATCCTTGAGAGATGACTTATAAAAGGCATAGTCTCGGTTCTTTGACGATCATGTGCCGAAAAAGTTGGAAGATTGAAATTCTTCTGTCTTTCAAGGATCCAATCCACAACAACACATGCGAAATTTACTTGCTCTTCCTTCATTAGTAAGTATAAGGTAACTTCGTCTTGATTCATCAGTAGAGACTGTGTATGAGACTTTGGCTGTAAAATCTTGGTGAACGCAGTATGAACCATCTTCCACTTCACACCAAAGTCGTTCTGATCAAGCAATTGTTTCTCGAGATTTTCAATTTTCACCACACCAAAACGGTCAAACATAAATCTTCTCATTATAATCATGTCGACAGCTATGGTGTTCCCTTCCATATCTACATATTCTCTGAGTCCTTTTTCCCGTTTCACACAGATTCCTACCATTAGAAGCCCGAAAAGCTTATTTAGAAGTTTATCTTCCATAACAATGTTAATGCCACGTACCCAACTAGAGACTCTAATAGTCTGATAAAACAGTACACTGTCTTCATCATCATTCACCCATTGTGGCGTGTTTATGTAAAATTCCCTTACCAGGTCAGGAAAATAGGGTGAAGCTTCAACACAAAAGCTTCTAATCCCAAAATGTATGAAGTCATCTTCAAGATTCAATCCTTCTTCCTTTAAAGACCTGAAATCAAATGATCTTGAGTCTGAAAATTGAACGTTTTGAAGATGTTTGAATAGTTTTTCAGCTTTGGCATCAGTAAATCGTGAGGAATCAAACTCTTCCTTAGTGGCAATTCCTTTTTGCTTATTGGGTTTCTTGGAGGGAGGCGAGATCGGAATCCTAGAAGAAGCAAAGATGGGTTGATGGTCTCTGATCCGCTTGATCCTTTTTGTCGATGCTTCTTTAGATGATTTCTTTGGTGAATCATGAGCCATTTTTGTACGAATTTCAGATTTTCGTTTTGGCGCCATAGAAACAGTTGTTGCTACGCGAGATAAGGAGAAGAGAGTATGTACGGTGGATTTAGGGTTTGGTGTTTGAGATAAATAGAGAAATTTGTGAGTGGTTTCAAAATTTTGGAAATATCTGCAGTGAGGATTCAATGGAGAGTGGGATTTAATTTGAGAGAACTGATATTTTGAAAATGAGGTTTAGGGTTTTAGAATGAACTGATGAGCTGTAATTTGAGTTTATTTAAAAGGAATAAGCTCTACGTGCACAGATGGATATACTGTGTACGTTGTTTAGAAGTTTACGATAACTTACGTGCACAGCATAATCAGAAACGCACTTAGACATGGCATTAGGTAACTTTGAAAGATGAAGGTTTAAGATTTACGTACATAGCAACAAGTTCTATGCTCACAGTATATGAAAGTGGCCTCTACGCACCTCATTCTCTTCTACGCACATAGACCCATCCTTTGGTTTTGACAAAACGCGCATATAAAGAATGCTACGTGAGTCTTTCTATGTGTTTTGCATGCCCTTGTACGTTCGTAGTGTTTCATCATCTGAACCTAGTACCACTACCTCAAAACTCTACGTGCTTTATACTTGGTACAACACACTTAGCATTATCTCCCTTAAAATTCCAGAACTGATGCCTTTCTCTTGAATGCGCTTTGTATGATATACAGTATGCACAGTACAACATCAGACAACTTCCAATGAATGACAATTTCTGATAACGCACACAGCATACCCTACTGTGTACGTAGGACAAATCCAAAGAGACAATATGCATGTGTAATACCTCTTTGACGCACTTAGCAGCTGAACTTGATGTACTCAATTTTGGCTGACCATCAACACCTATGTTGTGTCTTATTTAATGCACACATTACAGTTGCAGAAACCATTATTTCCATTCTCAGACCTTCCAATTTCAGTGATCTCTTTTTGCATAGGATCATTTTAATGTATATGTATGCATGAATGCAGATGAACATAAATTATGCATAAACAATCAAAATTCATTCAAATCACACATACCTATTCTTCTACGAATGGACACAAAATTCTTTTCATCAAGGAGTTTTGTTAAAATGTCTGCAATTTGATCAGTTGTGGACACAAATTCGAGTTCAATATCACCCTTGAAAACATGATCATGTATAAAGTGATGCTTGATATCTATGTGTT
>CAODLS014217114.1:0-12035 GCA_948243855.1 Flueggea neowawraea | reverse complement strand
CTGCTATTCGATCCGCTATCATGACAACTGGTATTACCTTTTACAAATTAAAGTTCTGGGTTCAAATCTCATGGGAAACACTTATCAGTACTGATTACACCAATATTGTTATGTGCAGCTAAAACCAGAGCAAACAACAGGAAGGCAATACTAGACGCCACCCGGAAACCTGCAGATCCATTCGCATACGGAGCAGGGCATGTACAACCAAACCGCGCAGCTGATCCTGGTCTTGTCTACGACTTGACGGTCAATGATTACTTGAACTATTTGTGTTCTCGTGGTTATAATCAAACCTCATTGAAACTATTCTCAGAGGTTCCTTACACATGTCCAAAGGGTTTTACTATTGCTAACTTCAATTACCCTTCGTTATCGATCCCTAACCTTAACGGGGTCGCTACCGTTACTCGCTCAGTAAAAAATGTAGGCTCTCAGGGAACATATACGGCTCGTGTGAAGGCACCTGTTGGAGTTTCAGTTGTGGTTGAGCCTAAAAGCTTGACATTCAGCAAAGTTGGCGAAGAGAAGACTTACAAAGTAATTGTTAGTGCAACGACGAAAGGTCATCCCAGAAACTTTGTATTTGGGCAACTCATATGGTCTGATGGCAAGCATAGTGTTAAGAGTCCTATTGTGGTGAAGCACAAGTAAATGAATTTCTTCGACCTCCTACTCTTTCTGTACAGTTTGTCACTTATAGCACATGACTATTTATGCTATTTAAATACAATATGACAATGGTCAACGGAGGACAAGGAATCTTATTTAATTTAATTTTCTTTGCATACTTTAATTTAATTTCCATATTTTAAATCATTTATTTTCTATCAGATTTATTCTCTTTATGTTTTCGTTCACAAGAACATGATAAAGTTAGAATTATTCTCTTTAATTACCCACTTCTCAAAGAAAATGCTTTGAGTTCAAATTTGAGTTTATGCATGATCTTGACGCGTGGATTTTATTTCTATGGTGGATTTTTCATCGATGAATAATTGCCATGTTGTTTAATTGGTAACAATACACCAGAAAATATATGATTTATGCGAAGCCTGTAAATAGTAATTTATGTTTTCTGTACACGTCAGCTTAGGAGTCAGGAATAAAATTTTGTTGCTATTAAAGCAACTCCTGATGCCTCCGCTCTAATTGTGCCACGTAGCGGGCTTATTATATTCAACATGTTTTAATTCTTGATAGACTACAACTCTATAACAGAATATAGGACTTTGTAGGCCGTTAGTTGTTCTCGCATCTTTAATATTTTTTTATATTGATATTTTTATGTATGATAAAAAAATTTAACCAATTATACTTCTAGTGTTCTTTTTATTATATTTTTTATTTTTAAAAATAAGATAAATAATATATTTCACTCGTCAAAATTACAAAGTCAAATGACTATTTATCTTAAATCTCATTTATTAAAATTACATTTTCCACGTATACTTCATCTCTCCTTAAAAATTATTCTAGCTATCTCGTCTCTGATTTTGCCCAAAGGCTTGACATTAGGGGCAGAGTTATACGGAGACAAAGAGATGCTCGAGCACCTCCTTCCATCAAAGCTCCATCCCAGGCGCCCTTAGTTATTCGAACGGCTCAAAATGCAGAACAAGGTTCTTCTTGAAGAAGGAGAAGAAGACCCATGTTCTGTCGAGGTTTTTTTAAAAACCACAAGATAAAACGACGCTATTTTATTCTTTAATTAAAAAATATTTTAAATGTGGGATGAAACGACCATGCTTAAAAAAACAAATGACACACCATCTTTAAAACGACAAGACTCCACCGTCTTTTCTTTTCCTTTTGCCTCTCCCTCCGGCCTCTACCATCTCGCTCACCAATCTCTCTTCCTTCGGCCACTCTTATTTCCTCTTTTCTCCCTTCCTTCTTCCTACATTTCCTCTCCTCTGTCTAGCGCGGTTCAATAACAAATCCTCTAGTCTTGTCGCTCTTCAGTTCCAACTTCCAAATCTGTCAACCTCTACAACTCTGCTTTATGTTGTCGTCCACAGTCTACTTCCTTTCCTTCAAGCCTTCAATTATTGGTAAGTCGTCATATTTTTACTTTTTTAACAATTATTTTAGCTTTTTGTTGATTTAGAGTTAGAGATTGTTGAATTTGTGGGTTGAGTTTGCTTTCGTTGTCAATTTCTTGCTTGAATTAGAAATGCTTTTAAAAGCTTGAAAATTGCTTATCATTGAATTTTATTGGTTGCTTAGTATTTGGAATTTTAGTTATTTTTGTTGGGGTTTTTGTAAGTGCAGAGAAAGTGTTTGATAAAATGTGTGACAGGAACTGTTGAAGAATCTCAATTGCATTGTCATTTTTTTTTTTGCTTTGAATTTTGTTTAGATTGCAATTTATCTCTCGTCAATACCTTTTTTTTTGCTTGAATGAACATCAAAACTAAGGGATGCACTCTAATAATAAGAGAAGAGATGGGCTTTTGGGTCGAGACTTTTATCTTCAGTAAATGTTGGTTAAGCTCAGCACTTGCTATTTGAAAATTTTGGCTCTGCCGCTGCCTGACATAGAATGATTCATTCACAAAGAGAAAATGCCCAAAGTCGATTCATCATCACGTCCCTGATTTTGCATCAAGTCTCTGATTATTTTCATTTCTTCAATGCTTGGTCATCATCATTGATAGGAATTTTGTATGTGTCTTTCTTGTTTTGAAATTCTATTAGCAAATTTCTGTTCAAAATCAATTACTAATTTTGCGTGCTACGGCAACCAAATGTTTCTGTTAACAATATTCCTTTGCAGTTTTTGTTCAAAATCAAGCTCAGTATCTTGAAAGAAATTTTATTCTTTCATATTTTGCATTGGATCAATCAAGTTGAATCTTTTTTCATGATGTACATAACGTTGAATGTAACGTTTTCTGGAATATCTTTTGGATTGCATTTTCAATGTTGATTGTGCTATTTGTTTCGCTATTTCCACTTACAATTGCAGAAGGGACAACATTCATTTGTTGATAAGCTAAAACTTGATTGTGTATCTTCAATTATAGCTGCTGAAGTTTGATGAACTAATTTATTATATATTGTAAAATGAGAAAAAAAGTTTTATTATACCAAAAAACACATTTTTTGGACAAGCTTACTGTATTACTTGGATTAACAACATTTTTTTTGCATGTTTCTCTGTTTCTTTTCATAATCCTTATCTCATCTTTTAGCATGTTTTTAAATCTTAACTTATCTTATTGATTATTTATTTCAGATTTATGAGCATCACAAAATACCAAGAATAACCTGAACCAGTTGAATGGCGACAACAACATGAGTTTGTCAATTCATAGTGATGGAAATTTGTGTAATGGTTCCATTGAAAATCCTCAATTTTCAAACTCTGATGATGCATCTTACTTCACTAATAATACTGAAGTATATTTATCTACACCAACTGAATCTAGTTCAAAAAGATCTCGTGGTGGAAAATTTACTGTTGAAGAGGATCTTCTCATTGTGTCAACATGGCCTAATATCAGCTTAGATGTTGTACAAGGAAATTAACAAAACACAAAACATATTGGGCACTACTGTGTGAGTACTTCCACAAGTATAAAAAGTTCGAATATGAACATACAAATTATAATACCCTGCCCATTTCTGATGTGTCTTCTGTAGCATTTTGATCAGTCCCGATTTGTTCCGATTGATTTCTGTCCTAGTATTTAGTGCTTGAAGATGTTGAGGATGTCAATTTGTCAAAATTTTTGGGGTTAACTTGATCTTGGTTCGATCATGAATGATTGGAATGTTGAGTGATTGATTAATGGTGTTGAAAGGGAGTTACTCGAGTAATTTGTGTGTTACTCGAGTAAGAAGAGCCTCAGATTACTCCAGTAACCAATATTATTAATCGAGTAAGCCGACTCTCCAGATGAATTTCAGGGGAAGTCTTACTCTAGCAAGGAATTCTCTTACTCGAGCAAGCGGGGCAGAAATGCAGAAGTGGTATCGTTTTGTGCAGGGGTTCTATATATACTCCCTACCCAACCCTTTCGACTCTCTCACCTCTCCTTCACATCTCTCACCTCCAAATCCGTCTCATTTGCTCTCTCATTGTCTCTCCTTGGTTCCTCATTCATTCCTAATCATATTTGGAGGTAAGATTACTTCTAATTTCTTCTTTTCATTCATTTCATGCATCAATCTTACAAAATCATTTTGGGTCAAATTTCTAGTGTTTCGGATTTTCGGATGATGTTGTTGAATTGGATGGTTAAGGTTGTTAGGTTATGATTGTTTGAGGTTAGATAATCATTATTCAAGCCTTGAATCAAGAGATTTGATGTTGTTTTGTGTGGGTTAGGGTTTTGGCCAAAAATATGAGGATTGAGGTCGATCTTGGGTCTATTTGTTGTTGTTGTTTGTTGAAATGGATTGGATAAATGCTTCCGAGGTTGATTGGAGACAATGTTGGTGATTGGTAACGTTTTTGGTCGTTTGAATCGTGTCGGAGTGAATATGGAGTTTTCTGGGCAGGGAATCACTCGAGTAAGTTAAGAACTTACTTGAGTGAACCTAGGGTAGAGTTACTCGAGTAAGACGATTCTTACTCGAGTAATTCAAGGGGAGTTACTCGAGTAAGAAAGGGCCTTACTCGAGTAAGAAAGGGGCTTACTCGAGTAAGTTGTGGTTTTGGGGGACCAAAGTTGTAATTTTCATATTTTGGTGATTTCTAAGAGTTATGAGTCTAATTTGGAGATTTTAACTACTTGGAGGACTAATAGGACCCTTTCAGGACTAATTGGTAAATTTTGAAATACTTAAGGATTAAAGCATAATTTTACAGAGGTGAAGGACCAAACTGTAATTTTACAAGATGCTAGATTTTCAAGGCGAGAGTTCCTTAGTTGGTTCTGTAGTATGAGACATTGGTGATTCTCCAAATTGATTCGAGGATTGGTATTTCAGTTGAGGTTGAGTGCGTGTAATCAAAAGTTATTTCAGTGAAATTTTGAGATATGTTATGTCATTTGAATAAGGAATAATTGTTAGTTTGAAATCGAATGGTTGTTGCGATTGACTTATGGTATTTTGGAGAGTTTGGAAAACTTAATGGAATATTCGATCTATTGTTAGGTGAAAAAAAACAATGTGACTGATTTGAGGTTTAATATTAATAAATAAAATGGTATAGCCTGATCTTTAAGTACTTGGGAGCTTAATGATATTATTAACTATAATATGTTAGCCGAAATAGCGAATTATGTGATAACGATTAATGATATGTTATGAAATAGATCTTCGTGATACATTGGGGTTAAGTCTATTAAGGTGAGGATTTAAATTTCATTTCATGAATATGGTTTGGTGCTCATCAAAGTGAGATAATGTTTGGAGGACTACATATTTTCAAATGCCAACGGTATGAATAATGGATTCTCCTATGAATTTATTTGTCGATATGAGAGGAGATTTAATAATTCATGTTTGGAAGTCAATCAGTTTAATAAAGGAATACTATTGAGATTGATATTTTTGACCCTATTGACTTTTGAGAATATTTAGTATACTGTAAATGGATATCGGTATTATTATACAATTGTGGAGGTTAACTTTGAAAAATATTCTAAGTGTAAGAGTGGTATATAATAATTATTTTGGTGACAAAGGTGGTATCCTTTGATTTCTGAGGTGAGTATCAGTAGCGATGTGATGACAATTCAGGAAATGCTTGTTTGATTGATCAATTTCGGTGATTGAAAATTTTATCCGAGGTTAATCAATTATGAGAATAGAAGAGATAAGAATAAGACTTGAGGAGTCAATTTTTGTTTCACTTTAATGGTAAAAGAATGTGAATAAAGATAATCTGAATCGGATTGTGAGTATATGAATTGACTTGCGAGTTGACTTCATTTGGACTATGAGAATTGAATATAATCAATTGATACTTGGGAGTACCTATGATATCTTTGTTGGTAACAATTGGCTCCATTATGTTCTTTGGTATTCCTTGATTTTAGATGGACCGAATTTGAGATTGTGACTCAAATCTGGGCGACTTTGTAGAAAGGATGATTTTTCTGAGGATTTCATATTATGTTAACAAATGTCGAAATGTTAGGTGCATTCTCCACAGTTGTTGATCGAGATTTTGAGATATGTGGGGTTTGAGAACCTAGTTTCAAATTATGGAGTTTCGGGCCTCGTTCCTTTGGAAATATGTGGAGTGATCGATATACTTGATTTGAATATAGGAATTGTGCATTTGCGAATTAATGTTTGAGTGCTCATACTACCTCTGCTAGTGATGTTTGGATCTGTCCCACTTTCTTTGACCTCTGAGGTTGCAGCCCAAGTTGGACTCATTCCGCGTATCCAAACAAGATGTTTTGTTAGAACTTTCTTTTGCAATCTGGTTTGTTGTGTGAGGTTGTACCATCCAGTAATTGATTCTTTGGGCTTTGAGAGTATGTCTTTGATTTCGGCTTTGATTTTTCTTTATCTGGAAATTTGGGACGAATTTCTTTTGAGGGGGGAAGTATGTAATACCCCGCCAGTTTTTGACATGTCTTCTATAGCATTTTGATCAGTCCCAATTTGTTTCGATCAATTTTTATCCTAGCTTTTGGTGCTTGAAGATGTTGAGGATGTAAATTTTTGAAAAATTTTGGGGTTAAGTTGATCTTGGTTCGATCTTGAATGATTGGAGTGTTGAATGATTGATTAATGGTGTTGAAAGGGAGTTACTCGAGTAATATGTGTGTTACTTGAGTAAGAAGAGCCTCAGATTACTCAAGTAAGCAATATTGTTACTCGAGTAAGCCGACTCTCTAGATGAATTTCTAGGGAAGTCTTACTCGAGTAAGGAATCCTCTTACTCGAGTAAGCAGGGCAGAAATGCAGAAGTGGTATCATTTTGGGAAGGGGTTCTATATATACCCCCTATCCGACCCTTTCGGCTCTCTCACCTCATATTCACATCTCTCACCTCCAAATCCATCTCATTTTCTCTCTCATTATCTCTCATTGGTTCCTCAATAATTCATAATCATCTCTTGAGGTAAGGTCACTTCTAATCTCTTCTTTTTCATTCATTTCATGTATCAATATCAGAAAATCATTTTGGGCCGAATTTCTAGGGTTTCGGATTTTCGGATGATTCTGTGGAAATGGATGGTTAAGGGTGCTAGGTTATGATTATTTGAGGTTAGATAATCATTATTCAAGCATTGAATCAAGAGATTTGATGTTGTTTTGTGTGGGTTAGGGGTTTGGCCAAAAATGTGAGGATTGAGATCGATCTTGGGTCTATTTGTTGCTGTTTGTTGAAATGGATGTTGGATAAATGCTTCTGACGTTGATTGGAGACAATGTGGGTGATTGGTAATGTTTTTGGTCGATTGAATCGTGTCGGAGTGAATCAGGAGTTTTATGGGCAGAGAATCACTCGAGTAAGTCAAGAACTTACTCGAGTGAACCCAGGGTGAAGTTACTCGAGTAAGACGATTCTTACTCGAGTAATTCAATGGGAGTTACTCGAGTAAGCTATGGTTTTGGGGGACCAAAGTTGTAATTTTTGTATTTTGGTGATTTCTAAGAGTTAGGAGTCTAATTTGGAGATTTTAACTACTTTGAGGACTAATAGGGCCCTTTGAGGACTAATTGGTAAATTTTGAAATGTTTGAGGACTAAAGCATAATTTTACAGAGGTCAAG
This sequence comes from Flueggea neowawraea, assembly GCA_948243855.1. Lineage (NCBI taxonomy): Eukaryota > Viridiplantae > Streptophyta > Magnoliopsida > Malpighiales > Phyllanthaceae > Flueggea > Flueggea neowawraea. The sequence continues at coordinate 4,344 of CAODLS014217114.1, read as the reverse complement.
GACCAAACTGTAATGTTACGAGATGATATATTTTTTAGGCGAGTGCGCTTGATCTTCATTTGGGATGGGTTTCTCTGAGTCTGTGTTAGCATCTGCATACCATGTATTCATTATTGACATAGTACCAAAGTTTGACAATTGTCTTATAATAATTGTTTCAGCTTCATATCTTGGTCAGCGAGGTTAGCTGACCCCGGTGGTACGAGATTGAGCCATTCAGCTTGGATTACCAGGTGAGTGAAATGACATATTCAGACACACTGGCTGTGTCTTTTAAACCTATATTGTTTTTGCTGTGTCAGAACCTGTGCATGAAATTTATAAATTTCTAAAGGATCGGTAAATCCTAAAATTTGGACTGATGTGAAAACCTCTGTTGTATAAGTTAAATTTTGTCTAGGAATTTTGATGGTTTTGAAAATAAATATTATGTTTTAATATTTATTTTAATTTCAGTAACAAGCATTCTGTTATGGATTTCAAAGTATATTTTGAATGGAAATTATTCTTTCAGGATTTGAGAATGTCTTGGAGACAAATGATTTGTTCTGAAATAAATATATTTTCTATGTTGAGTAGTTTGTTCTGAAATAAATAAACAAATTTTCTATAGTAAACATTTTGTCTGCAAATAAGTGTAATTTGGTAAAAATACTCTGTTCAACACTTTGAATATTTTTGAATAAATATTTGCACATGTTTTCGGTAAAATGTTCAATATAGGACACCTTTTGTTACGGGGTCAAACGTAACATTTGGTATACCAATGCGAAGACTTACCTATCAGGGTTGATGGTAGCATCTAGTTACTAGGGTAGGTGGTAACCCGTTGTAGTGCTACACACGTGACTATTCTCTAGTGGCAGGAGTCCACGCTTGATATTCTGTAGTGGTGATGGTCCACATATAAGTTATTCAGTGGTTATGGTTCACGTTTATCTCTTGTCTGATAGGTTCTAGTCCCATATCTAATTGATTCGGTATTTGAAATGTTGGTTGGATCCCAACTTCAGTGAGTCTGTGTTGTTGCTAATTTTCTAGCGGTGTACTGTTCTGTGAGCCTAACGAGGCATATCTAGCTGAAGCACGGGGACTGCAATGCTTGCAGATGTGTCGAGATTAGTATCTTCTATGTTACAGCTTTCAGACCCTTAGGGTGGTCGAAGAGCACTATTTAGAGCCTATAAGGTTGTCAGCTATTATCCTTTTTGAGTTGGATACTTTTGGACTCTTACGGTTGCTAAATTATTCTGATCTGATCTAGCCAGCACAGTTCTAATATAGTTCGGGTTTATGATCATCGATTATAAGCTCTGCATATTATTTTGAAATGATATTAGAAATGCATGATTTTTGACTCTGAAAATGATTCATGGATTTTGACTTTGAAAAGATTAAGTAAATCTCTCTGAAAATTTTTTGGTACTTTTTACTGGAAATGAATTTGGGAATTTCCCTAAAAAATATTTTAACATTTATTTTCTGTAAATGTTTTGAGAAAATATTTTGAAAGAAAGTATTTAACTAATTTATATTTTGAAACTGAGCACTTGTAGGGTCAAGTATTTGCAAATCTGTCTGCCTGTTATTTTCTTGAGTGCGAATGATTTCGAACTGATTTCAAAGCTATGATACTATATCTACTGGGTATACGTATGTACATCTATATTTTCATGTGAAGTTTTCTAAATGTTTTCAAATTGTCTTTGTGAGGCATGTATGAGGCAATCTGGAATGTTGTTTCTTCACTAGGGATTCTTACCCCTTTCTTTTATGTCTATTCTATTTACTCCTATTTTTCATGTGATTTTGGTTGATTGCGAAATTGTTGGCATTCAACATTTGGTGAGGCACTCTGGAGATTTAGTTGTTGCCCTTTTGGTAGGGCTCAATATGTATTTTGTTAGTTGCTCCATACCGAATAGTGGGTTATGCATTAGTATCTGTTATAAAATGTTTTGATGGTTTTAATTATATTACTTGTATTTATTTTGATAGTATTATATCTATACTATTTTCTTATACATCGTATTATATTCAATAAATGTTTTTGATAAATGATTGTATGGGTAGAATATTTGTATTTCTGAGGCTTGTGCTAGATGAGTTAGGCTTCCATAGACGGTTCACATTGTATGTCGGTCACTGTCCCGACTTAGGTCGTGACAGGGGATGACGCAGGATTGCTACTTATGATGAGTTCAAGAATGAGCTCACACTGTTTGTCCTTCCCTGAAGTGTGAGGGACAAGAAGTAAGACCAATTTAATGGGTTCTAGTAAGAGTCAGGTATGCCTATGACAGAATATGAGGGTCGGTTCAAGAAGTTTAGTCGATATACACTATCAGAGGCCAGAGCGAGGAGGCTCTGGCGAGGAAGATTCTGAATGGGTTGCTAACTAAGATTAGTAGAGTGGTGGAAACTTAGAATTTGAATACCATGTCGTAGATTGCAAAGGCAGCGAGAGGTATAGAGTATTAGGACGAGAGGCATCCAATGGAGCCTAAGAGGACAAAGATTGAGGGTACTTCTAGAGGCCAGTAGGGTCGAGGACAGAGTGGTTAGTCTAAGCAGAGGTGCATACCTTCTTATGAAAGTTAGAGGCAGGGACAAGATTCTTAGAATGCTACTGTGGCACAACCAGCTAGACGTGCCGGAGGTCAGAGTTTTAGAGGCTCACACCCGCCTTTGTGAGACTTGTGGAAATAGACACTCAAGAGTTTGTAGTAAGGCAGAACGTCTCTATTTTCACTGTAGGCAGCCATGACACAAGATGGTTAAGTTTCCCGTAAAGCATGGCACATGATCACAGACAATACAGTTAGTGGTCAGAGGTACAAGCATCGTTAGCACCAGAGCAGACAAAGGTACAGGTAGAGGCTCGCTATAGCCAGATTGGTCAAGGTACTGGTCGTAGTCAAGCAAGATAGGGCAGTTCTACTACAGGGGACATGCTTGCATATATCATTTGACTCATCAAGAGGTGTACATCTCTAATGCTACCGTGACTGGTACGTTATCTATCTCTGGTTCTTCTGCTTATGTATTATTTGATACTGGTGCATCACATTCATTCACCACTCCATATTTTTTTGAGCATTTGGGATTAGTGTTGCATTCGTTTGATAAATTATTAGAAGTATCATCGCCTTTGAGCATCAAGATTTTGAGTGATTCAAGGGTGAAGGGTTGCATGATTGCCATTGATGGGCACATAGTTGGTAGCCGATTTCATCTTATTGGATATGGGAGAGTTTGATGCCATTCTCGGTATGGATTGGCTTTCGACTTAGCACGCTACTCTAGACTATTTTGTGAAGACGGTATGTTTTTGGCTACCTAGTCAGATAGAGTTCTGCTATCAAGGAGAGCGAGATAGTGTTGTATGATGTTATGTATCCGCTATTAGAGCAAACAAGAGAATTGGAGAACCAATGCTTCGGGAATTTTTTGAGGGTAGAAGACGTACCAGTGCTTCGAGAATTTTTTGATGTGTTCCCAGAGGAACTACCAGGACTTCTGCCTGAGCACGAGATATAGTTTTCTATAGAGGTACAACTTGGTACCAACCCAATATCGATTCCACCGTATCGGATGGTGCCAGCGAAATTGAAAGAATTGAAGAACCAGTTGAGAGAGTTATTGAATTAGGGTTTTATCCGATCGATCGTCTCATCTTGGGGTGCTCCAGTTTTTTTTTTTTGTAAAGAAGAAGGATGAGAGTTTTTGTATGTGTATTAATTACCGGCAATTGAACAAGGTAACAATGAAGAATCAGTATCCACTATTGAGGATAGACAATACGTTTGACCAATTGCAAGGTGCTTAGTGGTTCTCTAAGATCCACTTGAGGTCAGGATATCATCAGTTAAGGATTAGAGGTGAGGACATTTTGAAGACTGCATTCTGGACTAGGTACATACATTATGAATTGTTGGTGATGTCTTTTGATTTGACGAATGCTCTAGCGACATTCATGGATTTGATGAACAGAGCATTCAGACAGTATCTAGATAAGTTTGTGATTATCTCTGTCGATGACATTTTGATATATTCGAGGAGTAGGGAGAAGTATGAGGATCACTTGAGGTCAGTCTTGCAGACTTTAGAAGAGAATTAGTTGTATGCAAAGTTCTCAAAGTGCGAGTTTTGGCTTGAACAAGTAGCATTTCTTGGACACGTGGTGTGTATAAGGAAATATGGTTGTCACGACCATGACCAAAACCACATATACATGAGCATGCATTGTATACAATATAGATTGATCTGAAGTTGCATATGTTGTCCATATGGTTAGAAAATAATTTACAATAATTTTGAGAGTAATAAAAGATTTATCGGTAG